>CP092865.1:170253026-170480444 GCA_030710605.1 Cordylochernes scorpioides | reverse complement strand
TGACTATTTGACCACTTCTGGAATAATTAAAAGTCGATATTTAGTTGATATAGTATTTATTCCGACAGAAGGCGCGAGCCATAAACAACTTTAAAAATCAAAATTAATTTTTAAAATTCTAAAAATATATAAAAAATGGGTAAAATATAGAAAGAGGTTTTAAAAAGCCATTTTTAAATTTCGTTGTGTCTTTCTTTCTGTGGAATTTTTATTTTAAACTTTATTTTTCCTATTAGGCATTTATTTTCTTTTGGTACATGGCTATTCTTATTTTTAAAATTTCCATTTGTTCTCTCAAACTTCCGTCTCTCTAGAAAGTCTTTCGAATTTCTTTATTTATTTCCTTATTTAGTATCTATGCTACTTCCCAGTCTGCTTTATGATGTTGATCCGATATATGTAGCCCTGTGTTTGTAGGATTCCTGATTACCTTTAACCCTTGTGTTCCTGTTATTAATAATGAATGTACCGGGATCGGTGGGAAAAAATGCTCCAATAGTCCCCGATTCTTGCAAAAGTCCAACCCCACCAGCGAGTTGGTTCAAATTCACATAAATAGGTACCGCTCAGCAAGAGCAACCTAGTTCATGATAATTGAACAATGAATAATATGTGAAGGTTATTCACATATTAAACAAATTTTAACGCGGGATTTATCCCGGTTCAAGACTGTCGGGAATCGAGCGTGTTACCCTCTCATCCACCGACTTGTTATTATTACCAGCGAGTTCAAGTGCAACGGGGCTCTGGCACATTTATTTATAAGTGCAAAGTCGAACTACTTTTCATATGTGTAGACATGTGGTGCACTTAGAGTAAAAGCAGTCGCTTTCTTCTACCCACCAAAATTATCATGGCTTGTACCACATTTACTAGGGGTAAGCAAAAAAAATATTGAATTTATTCTAATATTCTCATAGTAAAGACGGTCAAAATAATATGTGATAGCAAAGACGGCTAAAATAATATAATAGTAAGGTCCGAAAAAATAATCTGAGAGCAAAAATGGTCAAAATAATCTGATAGAAAAGATGACTAAAATATTTTTATAGCAAAGATGGCCAAAATATTCTTATAGCAAAGATGATCAAAATAATCTGATAGCAAAGATGGCCGAAATATCTTACAGCAAAGACGGCCAATATATTCTTTAGCAAAGATAGCCAGAATATTCTTATAACAGAGATGGCCAAAATATTCTGATAGCAAAGATGGTCAAAATAATCTAATAGCAAAGATGGCCAAAATATTCTGACAGCAAAGACGGCCAAAATATTCTTGAAGCAAAGACGGCTAAAATATTCTTATAACAAAGACGGCCAAAATAATCTGATAGAAATGAGACAGCCATGGAATAGCAAAGTCTGTTAAAATCATCTTAGAGCAAAAATGGCCAAAATATTCTGACAACAAAGATGGTCAAAATAATCTGATAGCAAAGATGGCCGAAATATCTTACAGCAAAGACGGCCAATATATTCTTTAGCAGAGATAGCCAGAATATTCTTATAACAGAGATGGCCAAAATATTCTGATAGCAAAGATGGTCAAAATAATCTGATAGCAAAGATGGCCGAAATATCTTACAGCAAAGACGGCCAATATATTCTTTAGCAAAGATAGCCAGAATATTCTTATAACAGAGATGGCCAAAATATTCTGATAGCAAAGATGATCAAAATAATCTGATAGCAAAGATGGCCGAAATATCTTACAGCAAAGACGGCCAATATATTCTTTAGCAAAGATAGCCAGAATATTCTTATAACAGAGATGGCCAAAATATTCTGATAGCAAAGATGGTCAAAATAATCTGATAGCAAAGATGGCCGAAATATCTTACAGCAAAGACGGCCAATATATTCTTTAGCAAAGATAGCCAGAATATTCTTATAACAGAGATGGCCAAAATATTCTGATAGCAAAGATGGTCAAAATAATCTGATAGCAAAGATGGCCGAAATATCTTACAGCCAAGACGGCCAATATATTCTTTAGCAAAGATAGCCAGAATATTGTTATAACAGAGATGGCCAAAATATTCTGATAGCAAAGATGATCAAAATAATCTGATAGCAAAGATGGCCGAAATATCTTACAGCAAAGACGACCAATATATTATTTAGCAAAGATGGCCAGAATATTCTTATAACAGAGATGGCCAGAATATTCTGATAGTAAAGATGGTCAAAATAATCTGATAGCAAAGATGGCCGAAATACCTTACAGCAAAGACGGCCAATATATTCTTTAGCAAAGATAGCCAGAATATTCTTATAACAGAGATGGCCAAAATATTCTGATAGCAAAGATGATCAAATAATCTGATAGCAAAGATGGCCGAAATATCCTACAGCAAAGACGGCCAATATATTCTTTAGCAAAGATAGCCAGAATATTCTTATAACAGAGATGGCCAAAATATTCTGATAGCAAAGATGGTCAAAATAATCTGATAGCAAAGATGGCCGAAATATCTTATAGCAAAGACGGCCAATATATTCTTTAGCAAAGATAGCCAGAATGTTCTTATAACAGAGATGGCCAAAATATTCTGATAGCAAAGATGATCAAAATAATCTGATAGCAAAGATGGCCGAAATATCTTACAGCAAAGACGGCCAATATATTCTTTAGCAAAGAGGGCCAGAATATTCTTATAACAGAGATGGCCAAAATATTCTGATAGCAAAGATGGTCAAAATAATCTGATAGCAAAGATGGCCGAAATATCTTACAGCAAAGACGGCCAATATATTCTTTAGCAAAGATGGCCAGAATATTCTTATAACAGAGATGGCCAAAATATTCTGATAGCAAAATGGTCAAAATAATCTGATAGAAAAGATGGCCAAAATATTTTTATAGCAAAGACGGCCAAATTATTCTTATAGCAATGACGGCTTAAATATTCTTATAGCAATGACGGCTTAAATATTCTTATAGAAAAGACGGCCAAAATATTTTTAAAGCAAAGACGGCCAAAATATTCTTAAAGCAAAGACGGCCAAAATAATCTGATAACAATGAGACGGCCATGTAATAGCAAAGTCTGTTAAAATCATTTGATAGCAAAGACGGCTAAAATATTCTTATAGCAAAGACGGCCAAATTATTATTTTATATTATTTATATATATATTATTTTTCAATTTAAAGCGGTATGTCACCCTAGGGACACTTGCGCTGTCATACATGTATGCCTTTACATTTGTCTATACATATATATACAATACTTTCAGGCCGTGAATAGGAGAGTCATATGATGTTAACAATGAGAAAAAGAGAAAATAACGAGAAAAAAAAATTGTGTACAAATGAAAGAGGTGTCTGGCAATATGTACAATAGGCAATATATAAATTACCAGTTTCTCAAATGATATTTGATGCTATATAATTTAAAATATATCTACAAAAGGGATTGAATTTAGTATATATTTATTTACTGTAAATAAAAATACTTGGATTTTTTACTATTTAATTATTGTCGATTCTGTAGTCTTGAAAAACAGGTCAATCTAGTAAAGGATGTAATATGAAAAAATATTCTTATAACAAAGCCGGACAAAATATTCTGATAGCAAACCCGGCCATAATATTCTGAGAGCAAAGACGACCGAAATAACAAGATAGCAAACCCTGTAAAAATATTCTTATAGCAAAGACGGCCACAATATCCTGATAGCAAAGACGGCCAAAATAACACGATTACAAAGCCGAACAAAATATTCTGATAGCAAAGCCGGCCGTAATATTCTGAGAGCAAAGACGACCGAAATAACTAGATAGCAAACCCTGTAAAAATATTCTTATAGCAAAGACGGCCACAATATCTTGATAGCAAAGACGGCCAAAATAACATGATAGCAAAGCCGGACAAAATATTCTGATAGTAAAGCCGGCCATAATATTCTGAGAGCAAAGACGACCGAAATAACAAGATAGCAAACCCTGTAAGAATATTCTTATAGCAAAGACGGCCACAATATCCTGATAGCAAAGACGGCCAAAATAACATGATAGCAAAGACGGCCATAATATTCTGATAGCAAAGACGGCCAAAATATTCCTATAGCAAAGACGGCCAAATTATTCCTATAGCAAAGACGTCCAAAATATTCTTATAGCAAAGACGGCCATAATATTCTGATAGCAAAGACGGCCAAAATATTCCTATAGCAAAGACGGCCATAATATTCTGATAGCAAAGACGGCCAACATTTTCTTATAGCAAAGACGGCCTTAATATTCTGATAGCAAAGACGGCCAAAATATTCTTATAGCAAAGACGGCCAAAATATTCCTATAGCAAAGACGGCCAAAATATTCCTATAGCAAAGACGTCCAAAATATTCTTATAGCAAAGACGGCCTTAATATTCTGATAGCAAAGACGGCCAAAATATTCTTATAGCAAAGACGGCCAAAATATTCCTATAGCAAAGACGGCCTTAATATTCTGATAGCAAAGACGGCCAAAATATTCTTATAGCAATGACGGCCAAAATATTCCTATAGCAAAGACGGCCATAATATTCTGATAGCAAAGACGGCCAAAATATTCTTATAGCAAAGACGGCCAAAATATTCCTAAAGCAAAGACGGCCAAAATATTCCTATAGCAAAGACGGCCAAAATATTCCTATAGCAAAGACGGCCAAAATATTCCTATAGCAAAGACGGCCAAAATATTCTTATAACAAAGACGGGGCCATAATATTCTTATAGCAAAGACGGCCAAAATATTCCTATAGCAAAGACGGCCATAATATTCTCATAGCAAAGACGGCCAAAATATTCCTATAGCAAAGACGGCCATAATATTCCTATAGCAAAGACGGCCATAATATTCTTATAGCAAAGACGGCCAAAATATTCCTATAGCAAAGACGGCCAAAATATTCCTATAGCAAAGACGGCCATAATATTCCTATAGCAAAGACGGCCATAATATTCTTATAGCAAAGACAGCCATAATATTCTAATAGCAAAGACGACCAAAATATTCCTATAGCAAAGACGGCCATAATATTCTTATAGCAAAGACGACCAAAATATTCTTATAGCAAAGACGGCCTTAATATTCTGATAGCAAAGACGGCCAAAATATTTTATATAAAAGACGGCCATAATATTCTGATAGCAAAGACGGCTATAATATTCTGATAGCAAAGACGGCCATAATATTCTGATAGCAAAGACGGCCATAATATTCTGATAGCAAAGACGGCCAAAATATTCCTATAGCAAAGATGTCCAAAATATTCTTATAGCAAAGACGGCCTTAATATTCTGATAGCAAAGACGGCCAAAATATTCCTATAGCAAAGACGGCCAAAATATTCCTATAGCAAAGACGTCCAAAATATTCTTATAGCAAAGACGGCCTTAATATTCTGATAGCAAAGACGGCCAAAATATTCTTATAGCAAAGACGGCCATAATATTCTGATAGCAAAGACGGCCAAAATATTCTTATAGCAAAGACGGCCAAAATATTCCTATAGCAAAGACGGCCAAAAAATTCTTATAGCAAAGACGGCCATAATATTCTGATTGCAAAGACGGCCAAAATATTCCTATAGCAAAGACGGCCAAAATATTCCTATAGCAAAGACGTCCAAAATATTCTTATAGCAAAGACGGCCTTAATATTCTGATAGCAAAGACGGCCAAAATATTCTTATAGCAAAGACGGCCAAAATATTCCTATAGCAAAGACGGCCTTAATATTCTGATAGCAAAGACGGCCAAAATATTCTTATAGCAATGACGGCCAAAATATTCCTATAGCAAAGACGGCCATAATATTCTGATAGCAAAGACGGCCAAAATATTCTTATAGCAAAGACGGCCAAAATATTCCTAAAGCAAAGACGGCCAAAATATTCCTATAGCAAAGACGGCCAAAATATTCCTATAGCAAAGACGGCCAAAATATTCCTATAGCAAAGACGGCCAAAATATTCTTATAACAAAGACGGGGCCATAATATTCTTATAGCAAAGACGGCCAAAATATTCCTATAGCAAAGACGGCCATAATATTCTCATAGCAAAGACGGCCAAAATATTCCTATAGCAAAGACGGCCATAATATTCCTATAGCAAAGAGGGCCATAATATTCTTATAGCAAAGACGGCCAAAATATTCCTATAGCAAAGACGGCCAAAATATTCCTATAGCAAAGACGGCCATAATATTCCTATAGCAAAGACGGCCATAATATTCTTATAGCAAAGACAGCCATAATATTCTAATAGCAAAGACGACCAAAATATTCCTATAGCAAAGACGGCCATAATATTCTTATAGCAAAGACGACCAAAATATTCTTATAGCAAAGACGGCCTTAATATTCTGATAGCAAAGACGGCCAAAATATTTTATATAAAAGACGGCCATAATATTCTGATAGCAAAGACGGCTATAATATTCTGATAGCAAAGACGGCCATAATATTCTGATAGCAAAGACGGCCATAATATTCTGATAGCAAAGACGGCCAAAATATTCCTATAGCAAAGATGTCCAAAATATTCTTATAGCAAAGACGGCCTTAATATTCTGATAGCAAAGACGGCCAAAATATTCCTATAGCAAAGACGGCCAAAATATTCCTATAGCAAAGACGTCCAAAATATTCTTATAGCAAAGACGGCCTTAATATTCTGATAGCAAAGACGGCCAAAATATTCTTATAGCAAAGACGGCCATAATATTCTGATAGCAAAGACGGCCAAAATATTCTTATAGCAAAGACGGCCAAAATATTCCTATAGCAAAGACGGCCAAAAAATTCTTATAGCAAAGACGGCCATAATATTCTGATTGCAAAGACGGCCAAAATATTCTTATAGCAAAGACGGCCAAAATATTCTGATAGCAAAGACGGCCAAAATATTCCTATAGCAAAGACGGCCAAAATATTCCTATAGCAAAGACGTCCAAAATATTCTTATAGCAAAGACGGCCTTAATATTCTGATAGCAAAGACGGCCAAAATATTCTTATAGCAAAGACGGCCAAAATAATTCCGAAGAGAAACAGATAAATATAAATTAAAAGAGTGTTATTATTCCAGGTTTCACTCCCCTGTACTCAATGTCTAACCGTCTGCCAGTTATTACATCAAAAACGTCATCTACGGCTACAGGACGACTCTGTATTCTACCACGTCCTTGGCCAAAGTACAAAATGTCCGAAGTTTTAAAAGAATAAGTTCCGAGATGTTGCCCTTCCGCCTCTAGAACGGGCCGAGGACATATGCAAATCCACGTGTCATCGCTAGAAAATCCAACAAACGTGTGGTGGAAAAGAATTGATTTCCGAAAATATTGTATTTCGGTAAACATCCTTTTTTGTATGTGTGTGTGTAAAAAGGTCTTTTTCCGCATTTCATTTCTTGAGTGGAATGCTCAGAAGCTGTATTCTCTTCGAAATTTTCTGGAATTTGATGAGCGAAAAATGAGCACTTTTCGATTATATAAACATAAACCAACATACTCCAGAGTGTGGTGGTATAAATAGATATTGGACCAAATATTTAAATTACTCTTCGAATGTTTATTTTAGATTTATAAGAAAAAGAGAAGAAAATATACTTTCTCTTTGTAAAAATGTCTCTAGTAGTTAATATAAAAATATATTCAATCCTTCATATTTACATATACTGTTTATATTCTCATTTCTTAGTTCTCCATAACTCAGTTCTCATATTGGCATAAAAACGAAACCCGAATTTTACTTGTTTTACCTATTATTTATTTAGTTAAAAAAACAGAATTGGAAGTTTTTTCGATATATTTCTTATATTTTTCTGAGGGTTTTTGTTTATCTACGCTATTTATTTTAGCAATATTTAGTTGGATGTGGTTTGTTTACCCCTTATTCATATTCGGATACTTCTGTGATTGGACTTGTTCTCAAGTGTTGGCATGGATATTTGTTGGCAATAAACAAAGCTGGATTCCCCATGGGCGATGTGTATAGAGAATAGAAATGTCCACTAATAGTTTTATTATCTCATCTTTCATTAAATTCTGGCGCGTTGCGTGAGACGGGCGTTGCGTGTGTGCGGGCGTGAGTCATCCCGCAAGCGGCTTCTCTGCCCATGTCGTCCATGTTGACCTCAGACTTCCTTTGTCCACGTCACCCATGTTGACCTCAGACTTCCTTTGTCCACGTCGCCCATGTTGACCTCAGACTTCCTCTGTCCACGTCACCCATGTTGACCTCAGACTTCCTCTGTCCACGTCGCCCATGTTGACCTCAGACTTCCTCTGTCCACGTCGCCCATGTTGACCTCAGACTTCCTCTGTCCACGTCGCCCATGTTGACCTCAGACTTCCTTTGTCCACGTCGCCCATGTTGACCTCAGACTTCCTTTGTCCACGTCGCCCATGTTGACCTCAGACTTCCTCTGTCCACGTCGCCCATGTTGACCTCAGACTTCCTTTGTCCACGTCGCCCATGTTGACCTCAGACTTCCTTTGTCCACGTCGCCCATGTTGACCTCAGACTTCCTCTGTCCACGTCGCCCATGTTAACCTCAGACTTCCTCTGTCCACGTCGCCCATGTTGACCTCAGTTTTCCTCTGTCCACGTCGCCCATGTTGACCTCAGACTTCCTCTGTCCACGTCGCCCATGTTGACCTCAGACTTCCTCTGTCCACGTCGCCCATGTTGACCTCAGACTTCCTCTGTCCACGTCGCCCATGTTGACCTCAGACTTCCTCTGTCCACGTCGCCCATGTTGACCTCAGACTTCCTCTGTCCACGTCGCCCATGTTGACCTCAGTATTCCTCTGTCCACGTCGCCCATGTTGACCTCAGACTTCCTCTGTCCACGTCGCCCATGTTGATCTCAGACTTCCTCTGTCCACGTCGCCCATGTTGACCTTAGACTTCCTCTGTCCACGTCGCCCATGTTGACCTCAGTATTCCTCTGTCCACGTCGCCCATGTTGACCTCAGTATTCCTCTGTCCACGTCGCCCATGTTGACCTCAGACTTCCTCTGTCCACGTCGCCCATGTTGACCATAGACTTCCTCTGTCCACGTCACCCATGTTGACCTCAGACTACCTCTGTCCACGTCGCCCATGTTGACCTCAGTATTCCTCTGTCCACGTCGCCCATGTTGACCTCAGACTTCCTCTGTCCACGTCGCCCATGTTGACCTCAGTATTCCTCTGTCCACGTCGCCCATGTTGACCTCAGACTTCCTCTGTCCACGTCGCCCATGTTGACCTTAGACTTCCTCTGTCCACGTCACCCATGTTGACCTCAGACTTCCTCTGTCCACGTCGCCCATGTTGACCTCAGTTTTCCTCTGTCCACGTCACCCATGTTAACCTCAGACTTCCTCTGTCCACGTCGCTCATTGTCTTGTCGGCTACCCTGCAAATCACCCAACTAATGATTCTCGATGTTTTCCTGTGTATCTACCATTACATCCATCCATTCATAAGCTGATAGATCTTCTTGGCATTGTATGCACGGTTATATTGAGTAGATGACGTTATCCCTTATTGGCGAGAAGTTTCTCTGTTAATCATAGTCAATGCTACGCAGCTTGATTTGCTAATTGTACTACCTAGGCCTTAAAAGATGTCGATTATTCTGCCAATTGTTGACGGCAGAATATTTATGTGGCGCCGTTGTTTTTTGTTATCTTCTGTTGAACATAAGATCTTGCTAATGTATCGTTCATTGTTGAAATCTGGATTATTCTACTCATAATGCAATGCAGATCAATCAGTTCATGGTTTGCTTCAGGCATTCTCTTTTGGAGGGACGCAAAAAGCGTCCATTTTTTTTACTCTCTCTATTTGTAATGTAGCCCATTCAATAACATTGTCCACCATCAGTTGTTACCATTAAAACTTGAAAAGTCGTTCGTTACTAATATATTTGCATACATCTTGAATCTTATTTCGTCCATATTGGACTTAGGCCTTCTCTCACGGTTGACTGCAGAATTGTATTGTGCTGTGGGCATACAGCTTAAATTCAATAAAATAATCTCTTCTATCAATATTAAGATGGAAATATCAGGCTTCCAGGGAAATGTTTTAATTTTAAAAATATTTTATTCGCAAACCTCTTCGGGCTTGTGGAAGCCTTTCTACAGGAGGAAACCACGATAGTGTCGTATCGTGTTTTTCTCCTGTAGAAAGGCTTCAATGCCCGGAAGAGATTGTGAATGCAAATTTTAAAAGAAACCTATACCTGTCGACTTGATATTTCCAACTCTATATAATACAGTCCATATCATCTAGCTTTTATTTTCATATAGGTATTGTTGAATGATATATTCTGTAAGGAGATATATTCTCACAAGATTCATTTTCTCCAGACATCCAACTGAGGTAACTAAACTACATTTAGGTAATAAAAATGTTTCTGTTGGAATATACATTATTCGCAGAGTATCAATGGATCTGGCTGAGCTCTATTCAAGAAAGGAACATTACTCTTGATTTGCTTATTATTGTTTCATAATAATTCGGCCTCTCCAGAAATACGTGTTGCATCAAGAAAGAGAGAATTCGTTCTTTGTTAAAACTAAGCAACATAATGAAATTGTTTAGATATTTCAAAAAGCCTATATTCGCGCTTTTGTGTGTTAAATTATGAATATTTAAACTTATATGTAAATATTATAGATGAGATAGATATACCACAGGAAATAAATTTTCTTTTATTTTTTAACAGTTTTATACTGCTAATTTTTAAAAGTCCATCATAATTCTCTGCTATATTTTCTCATTAACCACAACACCATCACTCTGACATATCACGCTGTGGCCGACCATTCCAATCCAGCCACAGACATGCTAAGCCTAACTCTAGACGTGCCGATAAAAGCTACAATCGATCCCAATAAGATGGAATTAACATATTTTCCGTGTCGCCATTATCATTAAGATGAGCTGTTGTCGCGTCTGATCGTTTATGGGCGCGCCATAAGACCACCACCGCCATCTTTTATGAATCGCGCGGGAAAATAATGGGCGGGCGCTACAATTTACAATTTCAATTGGCGCCATTTTGTGGGTGATCGTCTGCGGTTTCCTTATTCTCACTTTGGGTTTACTCTAACGATCTTGTTCAGGCTTACATCTGGGTAGCCTTCGGTCTTATTGTGCATGGATGGGCCGCTTCTCAATAACCCCAACCCTTTCCTTCGGCACCAACCCTCTCTTAGGTCCAATCTTCCTTAAGAACCAACTGACTCTTAGGCAACGAATCTTCCTTAGGAACCAACCCTCTCTAAGACACCAACCCTCTCAAAGGCGCCAACACCATCCCTTAGGCAGCAACTCTTCCTTGGGCACCAACTCACCCTTAGGCACCAACTTTTTCTCAAACACCAACCCTCCCTCAGGCGTCATCTCTCGCTTAAGCCACGAATCTTCCTTTTTAACCAACCCTCTCTTAGGCGCCAACTCTATTTTAGACGCTAACGCTCTCTTAGGCGCCAACAAACTCCCCCTTAGGCAGTAACTCTCATTTATGAACCAACCCTCCTTTAGACACCAACGCTCCCTTAGGTGCCCACCCAAGCTATTTCTCTTTAAGCTTCCTGACTCGACTTGAGAAACCAAAATTACCATTTACATCACAATTTTACCTCCTTACCATTTGCTATTCAATCACAATATTCTCTTTAAAGACCTATCTGAAAACGAAGAGACTTTCTTTAAGCCTTGTATTTATACAATATTACCAACGATATGGGGTCGGCGAAATTTTCGATATAAACGGCAAATAGTCCTGCAACCTTTAAAACACAAAAACCATGAGCCTGCCAGGATTCGAGCCTGAAACCTTCTCTGATCCTCATAATCCGATCCGTTAGCCGTCGTACCACGCCATTTATGACTCACATTTATCCATATTGTAGCGAAGTATTTATTATATCTTATTTAAATATTATATTAATTTTTATATTTTGCTACTATGGAAACTTTCCTCATTGCTTATCTCGTTGTTGTCGTGTCCAATGAACAGATGTCTCCATGCATCTCTATCACAGCAATGTCCTCTATCTTGGGTGTGTAAAGCTGCTGCTCTGGGTCCATGTCAATTTTCTATTGTTGTTGTCGTGTCCAATGAACAGATGTCTCCATGCATCTCTATCACAGCAATGTCCTCTATCTTGGGTGTGTAAAGCTGCTGCTCTGGGTCCATGTCAATTTTCTATTGTTGTTGTCGTGTCCAATGAACAGATGTCTCCATGCATCTCTATCACAGCAATGTCCTCTATCTTGGGTATGTAAAGCTGCTGCTCTGGGTCCATGTCAATTTTCTATTGTTGTTGTCGTGTCCAATGAACAGATGTCTCCATGCATCTCTATCACAGCAATGTCCTCTATCTTGGGTGTGTAAAGCTGCTGCTCTGGGTCCATGTCAATTTTCTATTGTTGTTGTCGTGTCCAATGAACAGATGTCTCCATGCATCTCTATCACAGCAATGTCCTCTATCTTGGGTGTGTAAAGCTGCTGCTCTGGGTCCATGTCAATTTTCTGTTGTTGTTGTCGTGTCCAATGAAGAGCCTCAAATGTCCCCAAGCATCTCTATCACAGCAGTCGCAATGTCCTCTATCTTGGGTGTGTAAATCTGCTGCTCTGGGTCAATGACAATTTTTCTGCAAGGTTGCGGCCATTTCTTATTTTGTATCTCATAAATATTGATTCTGTTCTTGCCTTAAATAAATTGCTGTGTCATTCTGAAGTTTGTCTTTCTTGATTTTCTACGTGACAATATTAATATGTGCTCTATATAGAGGAACTATGTGCTGTTAGACAACAGTAAAATAATTATATAGACATAGGCAAGACGTATATATTGCTGCAACATGATTTATGTGTCTATTCTTTAAATTAAATTTTAATATTATTTTATAGATTATTCTAAATAATAACATACTCTAATTGACACAAAAATTAAGAAAGTGTAAATTCTGTCGCGTTTCGCTTTTTTTTTTAAGGAGACAGAGTAAATTTTATTCACAATTGGTTATCTCTTGTGTCTTCAATAACGGTACTGTTGTGAAAATAGAGCAACCCATATTCAAATATTTAGATAATAAAAAGGCATGTATTAGATTGAATTAAATTGATATTTGTCAATATTCCAGTTGGCTAAACGTTTCCTATTTTAAAGGTAATAAATACTTGTAAGATTACATCCCAGGATCATTCATCTTCAATTGCGAAGTATTTTATAAGAAATCAGTTGCGCAGTCAGAAGATTCGTTTTTATTAATGATACTTTATCACCGGCTTGCAGAAGTGAGCCTGAAGTAGTTCTCTAATTATATTTGTTGGCCGTTAACTGTACAACTTGGTTCAGTTTGTTGGACAAAAGTTGAAACATAGTTGGATGCAATATTCCGGCGCTTCATATGGACTGGTAGTATTGAATAAATACCTATTGACGAAGTTCCGTTTCTTTTTGTAATAGGCAATTAAAAATTTTCAATTTCAAAGCTTCTCATTTCGATTCATGTTAGAAGCATACATGTATGAGAGCGCAAGTGTCCCTAAGGGGACATAGCGCTTTAAATTGAAATAAAATAAAATTATAAATGCCTTTTTACACGAAACTATTTCCTGACCATGTAAAAGACGGCAATGGCTATATAGAGATTGTTATACTCTTGAAGGAATCACTCGGAAATATGTTTACAATCTAAGCTAGAGACTTACAGATGGTGGCTTGATACAAAGCCTCTTCCTGAACCAGGAATCAAAGTTTTGGCGTAGTTGTTCTACGTGAAGACATCAATGAAGGCACTGCAAACATCTGCGCTGAAGTTGGCTTTCTTGAATAGGGTATCAGCAAGAATACGAGAAAATTTGCTTCTTCAGGTAAAGTTGCATTATATCTTAAATCAAACTGGAAACTCAAGAAACAGAAGCTATGGAATGGGATATGTCAAAATGTCTTAAGAAAATCTTAAAGAATTGTCAAAAAAAAACAGTACCATAAGCTACTGTTGCTATTTCATGATACGTTCAAACCGCTTGCTATTTTTAATTGCTTAGAGTTCAATTGATATTATAATACATCTTTATCCCCGACTTTAGAGTTCAATAAGATCAACAAGTAATCCAGTGCACGTTTCTTTAACTATTTTTATTTCTATAATTTTCGGGCCAACATGCCCTTCAACAGAAGAACTATAAGTATGATTTCTAGAGAATACAAGTATAGTTAGCTAGAGAGAGAGAGAGAGAGAGAAGATAGAGAATACAAGTATAGTTAGCTAGAAGTCATACTTCTAATTCTCCTGTTAAAGGGCATGTTGGCCCGAAAGCTAGAAATAAAAATAGTTAAAGAAACCTGGTCATGGATTACTTGTTGGTCTTATTAAATTGTATTGTCAGGGATAAACAAATATTATAATAGCAATTGAACTCTAAGCAATTAAAAATAGCAAGTGGTTTGAACGTATCATGAGACAGCAACAGTAGCTTATGGTGCTGTTTTTTTTTTTTTACGATTCTTTAAGATTTTATTAAAACATTCTGACCTATTCCATTCATTAGTCGTTGTTTTGGATTTCCAGTTTGATTTCATCTATAATGCAACTTTACCTGAAGAAGGAAACTTTCTCGTACTCCCTAAGCTGGTCATTTTGAAAGGTGACAAATATCTTGAATGCCATATGATACTTTGCCTATGTATTTCGGGATAAAATACATATTAATAAAAATATAGTACAAAAGTGAGAAATTGTACTAGGATCATGTTATTACATTTCGAAATTGAATTCCTGAACGTAAAATTGAAAATTTCTGATAGTTTGCGCCATCTGTAGGAATAAAAATAAACTAAACGTTGATTAATCCACTGATATCGGTAGATTTCACTTTCATAATTTTTTTCATATTTTCGCGTTCTCACGCACTTTTGGTACTAAATACGTATTCCTTGATTTTTCAACAACCTTCTTGGACCATATTCTTTTGTCATTCAGATACAGCCTGTATAAGGCTAACGAGAGCCAACAGCCTGAAACGCATACGTGGTTTCCTTGATTTATCAAGAAATTGTAATTGTGGCCAATATTTTGGAATAAAATTTGAAAAATCAACAAATAGTTGGAATTTTACTCCGGCAGATGTCGCAAGTTATCAGCAACTTTCAGTTACGCAGTCAGAAGATTCGTTTTTCTTAATGATACTTTATCACCATGTTTCAGAACCGAGTTCAATGTTGTTCTTTCCTTAGAACTATTGGAGGTTAACTGCATTTGGTTCAGTTTGTTAGACAAAAGTTGAAACATAGTTGGAGACAATATTCCGGAGCTTCAATCATCCTGTAGGATTGAATGAATGCTTGTTGACTTAGTTCCTTTTCTTTCTGTAATAGGTACTCTTCAAATTTTCCATTTCAAAGCTTCTAATTTTCGATTTATGTTCAAAGCTCGATGTGAAAGATCAATTTGATCGTTAATAATCTCTCTCGAACTTGTTTTCTCCATTCAATAAACCATTATAGTTGAATATTTCTAATAGCCTCCCTCACCAAAACCTAGTTTCAATTGTTAAATATATTCATTATTTAATAATACAGTAGAACCTCCCTGTAAAGGACACCTAATTGCAGAGCCAAAGTGTCCTTTAGGGAGAGGTGTCCTCTTACCGGAGAGTTACTAAATTGTAAAAATAGTAATTTTGCAAATGAAAACTGTCCTTTGTGGAGAGATGTCCAATAAAGGAAGGTTCTACTGGATATATGTTAGAAATAAAATCATAAAACAATATTTTATTTATATCAATTCAAAGCGCTATGTCCCCCTAAGGACGCCTATAAGGTCATACATGTTTTTTTTACAGTTGTCAATACCTATTTACAATAATTTTAGGCCATAAAGAATAGTCCTTAAAAAGGAAAAAGAGATGAAATAAAAACATTGTCATCAAATAGTTACACCAGTATTGTTCATTTATCATTATTATTAAAAGAGAATAGAAAAAAAGGTATCTAAGAGTTTAAATATTGTAGCAAGGTATTTATTATTTTATTAACCTAGTATCATTTTTATGTTTATATTTTGCTACTCTGTAAACTTCCCTGATTGCTTATCTTTTTTATCATTCATAGTTTGTTCTTGCCTTAAATAAATTGCTGTGTTATCCTAAAGTTTGTCTTTCCTAATTTTCTACGTGGCAATATTCAAAGGACAAATGAAGCTCTTGAACCTTAACGAGAACAGAGAACTGTGTATAAAAGAAAGAGATTTCATCAAAATATTAAAAAATAAATCCTAACAAAATCTATCCACTAGAAGTTGATAAAAAGCGATAATAGATAGGCTTAAATCTTCTTCCAAGCGACACCAGCTTTCTCCAAACTGGGGAAAACTGAAGCTAAATGAGCGTAGTATTAAGCGGTTATATTATGTGAGAAGTTTTAACTATTTTTGACGCGCACGATCCTTTTTTAAATAAAATAATGTTCTACTGCTCTCACTGCAATGATAAATTGATGGGAAGATTTATCAGTGGTGAACCCTCCCAGCGGTTTAGCCAGTTTAATCTACCATACCGCTGTAATATTGTGCGTTGAGCTGTTTTTCTTTTATACTGATACTGGAACTGACCTCTTGGAGAAGCTATTAAATTGTTTTATATCAAAATAAATAATAAGCGTCAAAAATAGTTTGAATTTCTCATAATAAATGACACTCTAAGGTATAATGCTAATATAATTCTTTGTTTTATTAAAAAGGCATATATTGGATCAAAATATCATTTATTTTACCAATATTTCAGTTGGCAGAACGCCAAGTTTTGTAAAAAACCTTAATGCTGTTGACGTTATGTGGCGCTGAGTTTGTTGTTGACACACTTTAAAATGTTATAACACCTTGATAAAGGTTGGCGTTCAGCTAACTGAAATATTGGTAAAATAAATGATATTTTGATCCAATATATGCCTTTTTAATTAAAGATTTATCTATGGATTGCTCTATTTTCAAAATAATTCTTTGTAAAGGTCAAAGACTCTTCCAGTAAGATATGTCAAGTAAGAAGTTTCAGAAGATGAGTTTCTTTTAATTGTAAAACATTACAAGCTTTCGGGCAATGCCCTTCTACAGGTAAAATAAAAATAAAAACAAAAATTAAAGATAAATTAAGGCAACTAAGCAACTGAGAATTAAACAATGTAAATATATATCAGCTAACCATATAAAACAAAAATAAGATATATATACACACACTCGCGTGAGACTACTCGCGCGTCTGAATTTGAATGAATTAAAATTGTGTTAATATTTGAAAAAAAAATTAGAGAGTTAGAAAAAATATTACAATGATATTACATAACTAAATATATCTAAGTAACTATTACGGGTAAATTTGTGTGGTTAATGACTATGCTATGGACTGCCATCTATGAATTGGTATTTAATGATTAGTGAGAGAAAAAAAAACGTTTTTGACCAGTGTGTCTGAGGTGGTGGAAGGGGGGTTATTAATATACCAGAGGTAGAATCTGAAAAAATCAATTGGAGATGTAGGTTGTGTAGATTGCGGGAACGTCTATTTTTCTATTTATGCTGTGTAGCTTGGAGGAAACAATGGATTCCAGAACCAATCTTTGGTGTAGGTTGGAGATATTTCTGTAGTGAATGGTTGGGTTAGCAGTGTCAAAGGAATAGCCAGAAGATGCAATGTGTTGAAAAATGAGGGAACGGGGATCTCGGTTGGTGATGTTGCGTCTGTTCTCGGACATTCTAATCGGACATTGCATCTTCTGGCCATTCCTTTGACACTGCTAACCCAACCATTCACTACAGAAATAACTCCAACCTACACCAAAGATTGGTTCTGGAATCCATTGCTTCCTCCAAGCTACACAGCATAAATAGAAAAATAGACGTTCCCGCAATCTACACAACCTACATCTCCAATTGATTTTTTCAGATTCTACCTCTGGTATATTAATAACCCCCCTTCCACCACCTCAGTCACACCGGTCAAAAATGGTTTTTCTCTCACTAATCATTAAATACCAATTCATAGATGGCAGTCCATAGCATAGTCATTAACCACACAAATTTACCCGTAATAGTTACTTAGATATATTTAGTTATGTAATATCATTGTAATAATTTTTCTAACTCTCTAATTATTTTTCAAATATTAACACAATTTTAATTCATTCAAATTCAGACGCGCGAGTAGTCTCACGCGAGTGTGTATATATATCTTATTTTTGTTTTCTATGGTTAGCTGATATATATTTGCATTGTTTAATTCTCAGTTGCTTAGTTGCCTTAATTTATCTTTAATTTTTGTTTTTATTTTGCCTGTAGAAGGGCATTGCCCGAAATCTTGTAATGTTTTACAATTAAAAGAAACTCATCTTCTGAAACTTCTTACTTGACATAATTCTTTGTATTTATGTAAAAATCCCTCTGTGAGGCATAGTTACCCATTATAGTACCACAGAGTAATAAGAAATGATAGGACTTTAATGATGTGAGTATAAGATAGAGGAGTCTGGCTATTCTAGGAGCAGTGGTCCTGGCAGGTGGATGGCTATTGGTTCATCCAGGACCAGGTCCAGAATAGAGCGGAAGGAATTATAGCAGCTGCCCACATCCAGCAGAAAGTTTTCAACCAGCAATAATCGCGCCTCGGAAGATCCTCCCTGGCTTGATGGTTCATGAAAAGGACCGACATCATGACGATCTTAGCTAATATTTCCCATTATTGTCCAAGTATTTGGAACTTTTATACTTTCTACCCGGGTTGGACAGTCCCAGGGTACAATGCAAGGCTCTTTTTTAGAGATTTCAGGATTTATATCTTACGTTAACAGAGTTGGATCAAATGATGCACTCTATGCGAATAGCAAAAACATTTTGGATGATATAGATTTTTTTATTAGAGTGGAGAGAGCTGTCATCCTAAAAAAAGGTAGATGCCTAGAAAAAAATATTGATATAAGCCTTGAAAATAATGCGTCATTGGAAATGTCCTTACCTCCACTGGCTCTTCTAGATCTTTAAGAGGAAGTTTCAAAATAGATCCACTATTTATTTATATTTATATTTGCTGTAGATAAATTTTATGTGTCCTTGTTAGAGCATAGGTCTTCATACGAAAATAAACATTCATTTATATAACTTACAAAATTCATATAAAATATTGTTTATTCATGTTACTAGTTATATACCTTATATATATTTTTATATAAGGTTTTTATATAATATTTTTATTTATGGTATCAATACAATTCTCTATCCTGGGAATATCCCTGCTGATAAGTTGAAACAGTCGATATTTCTATCGCAAATAACATTTCTTCGCTCCAAGAAATAATTCTCCAGACTACCATATTAATTATCTGTTTATCGGCAATAAAATGTATATATTTTGATATTGAAATTGTCATCTGCTGAATATATCTCTCTCCCAGCGTTCTCACATTGAAGAAGAAGCTACAGTTTCAATTATATCGTCCATTTACAAGATGCTGTTTTCACATCAGCAATATACCTTGGCTGCAACATTGATCTTCAAGGAATCGAAGATAGGCAGCGCCTAGCAAATTACAATATCATCCATCCATCTAACCAACAACAAGATGTTTTTAATAAAGAGGATAGATGGGGAGGCAAATATTTATTTAGAAACAAGAGATCGATGGATTCAAATTGTGGTGGCGGCAATTACACGGGGAGACGTCGGATCGACCGCGGGAGGGCCTGGGAAGCCACCAGCTGGCCATTGACAGCGGTCTTTGTCGCCCACAATGACCACACGCACACGCCCCTAATGGGCACATCAGGTCGGTCAGACGCCGAAGTTAATGAGATTGATTGATGAGAGTTCCGACCGCTCTCCAAATTTTAAATAAAAGTCCCTCGTTGAATTCTTTCCACGGCTCCGCCTCACATCCTGGAGTAATGTCATCGTTAACGCCGCTCTATTAACCTAGCTTATTGTGGAACTGTTTGTTTGGTTCAGGTGGTACTGTAATTGGTGATATATATGTATATACATGTTATATAAAAATTATATTTTATATCAAAATTATAATTCATAGATTAAAATACTCTGTTAAGACGACCACCAGAGGTCGCCGTTTTCACTATATAAACTTCACTGTTGTTGTTTCCCGTTGGCCGGCATAAACCTTTTGTAAATTATGTAAATAATCTTTTGTTTTCCTTATTATACTCGCCTTAAGTCAGGCAGTACTTTCTAAATTGTTTTAAATATTTTAATAAGCAAATTAAAGCAATATTGATCAAAATATTTTGTTATTTTACCACGATTTCAATCCCAATCATGAATTACAATCCTTGAAGACCTTAGCAAATTCAATTCTCAATATCAGACAAATTTATCATTATTATATATATATAGTGTATACCACTTTTTTTACCATGGAGACGCCGCTCAACTAACGTATGATCTACCATCCAAATAAACAGGAACAGAACAATTAATTTGTTCCGAACAACTTGTTTCCTCAATTCTCTACAATACTTTAAATATTCATTTCTTCTACCTCATTCCTTATAGATCAATTACTCCAATAACACCATTCAATTAGCATTTTTCCTTCACATACATTTGAGAATATACTTATGTTTTTTTATTAAGTCAATAAATTTTAAAGCGTTCTTTTTAGCTTCGACTTGATATATATTGTCACTATATATAGGAAAGGAATTCTATATCTTTAGTTTTTCCTGCGATCGTTAAATGCATGGTTTCGTTGGTGATTTTCCATTAAAATCTGCAGAGGCGCCATGTACATTGTATATAACATTTATATGGTTATTTTGTATATCATCATCAAATCACTTTAGGGATTCCTCATTATTAATAGGTACGGATTGTACACTTTTCCATTGTATTAACATGGTCATCAATAAATCAGTTTTAATTGTCTAATATCTAGTTCAATCTAGAGAAATGCTAATGTTAATACATCTACGTTACAAAGGTTTATTCCTTCAATTCCCAGGGAAATGTCTTGTTTAAAGAATTGCTAAAGATAAGAGGAATATGTTCTAACGTTTGTTTCTCAACTTGATACATATTCACCCGAAACCATTTCTTTATTTCTTATCTTAGAAAATATGCTTGCGTATTGACACTCCAATTAACGCTTGATCACATCCTCGTGAGTTAGATCAACTTGATATCTTAAAATAGATATAATATTTAATCTCTTCCTATAATAGCCATTAATTTTGATACATACAAATGTATAAATGTGAAATTTCATAAGTGGGTTTTGCTAAAAACTTTCGTTAGAATGAACCAATTCCAACCAAATTTAAAACATATGTAAAATTAATATATATAATATTTTGCGTAAGATCAAAATAAGTAACTTAGCTAATTACATTTTTTATTAATTACTTACAAAATAATACTATAGAATTAATACTTTTTATTCAGTTACGAAACTTAAAAAATATAAATGTTCAACATTCATTATTATCCTTTTCTTTTATAGGTTTGGACTTTTTTATATATCACCTATTTATGTTTTAGGGGTCATTCGACTATTTCATCTATATAGTAGTTCCTTGTTTTTTAATCAATTCAACTTCAACAACGATAAAATCATTTATCGACAATGTCATCACCATTAAAGAAGAAGATTGTGTGTTATAATAGTTAAATGCTATCGGAATAAGACTCGTTCCAGCTTTACAAGTTGAACTGAAATGTTATTTCATCCAGTAATCTCCTTTTATACAAAATAGAAAAATAGAGGTAAAGAGGAAATATTTTACATAAGGTTGAAACGATTGACAAGTGCCATGATTTTGCATAGTCAATAATAAATACAATATTATTATAGGTTATTTAACATATCACTGTGTTAACCTATACTTTGGTTGATGAAACTTTGCAGCAAAGTTGATGGAGAAGATTCAGAGATATAACTGTAAGTACAACTTAAATATATTTATAAAACTTTCCCTTGTAATTGTAATCTTTTGAAATAATAGTTTTACGAAACAAACGAATGTTTTAATACTGATTATCTTTCACCTTGTGCGGGTTTATTTATAAAAGGGTAGGTTAATTCGTAAATTAAAAGACGAGATCCAATTATATATATATATATATATATATATATTATTTCAATTTAAAGCGGTATGTCCCCCTAGGGACACTTGCGCTGTCATACATGTATGCCTTTACATTTGTCTATACATATATATAATAATTTTAGGCCGTGAATAGAATACTCATATGATGTTAACAATGAGAAAAAGAGAAAAAGAACTGTGTACAAAAGAAAAAAAGTGTCTGGCAATATGGACAATCAGCATAATATAAATTATCAGTTTCTTGAAAGATATTTGTGTTGCTATATAATTTAAAATATATCTACAAAAGGTATTGAATTTAATTATATTTCTTTAATATAATTTCATATAAAATGGCGTACCCGAATCTGTAAAAAAATATTAAAATATTTCGAATAATTGCTCTCTCTTTATCAATGTATTATAATAAAAACTTAAAAATTTGTAAAATAAATTGTTGAGGAAGAAACAATCTCTTGAAATACACTCATAGACAAAATTTAAGGAAGCTGTACATTTTAGCATGTTTATCGAAATTCAGACAATAACTCTGAAAGATATTACAGTGACCTTTATTGAAGACACACGAGGTAACCATATGTGAACTAAATTGCCTCTGTTTCCTTAGAAAAAAAAACAGATGACCGGTGAAGACTCTACTTCCTTAAATTTTGTCCATGAGTGTATTCTTAATTTTTCTTTTACAGATAAATAGAGATTAAAAATTTTATACTTTCTTGGAATTCTCATGAGAGAAGTTATACCTATAATTTAAAACACGTAAATTATATGAAGCTGTTACAATAACTCTTCTGAAAAGGCGAACATTGTTTATATATATTATAAAAAATATTTCTGCTGATTTTGATTATCTTGAGGATTATGCTATGATAATGCAGTCGTGGTTAAAATAATAAAAACAAATTTGACCTGAATTAGCTTTAATTGAGCTTATGAAAAACAAAAGACATAATTAAAGAAGAAATACCTAATTTAAGGCGTAAGAATAAAGAAAATGAAAGACCCACTTACATATGTACAAAGGATTGAGCCAGCCAACGGGAAGCAACAACAATGGGTTTTATATAGGGAAGGTCGCGAACCTCTGGCGGTCGACTTTACATAGTATTTATAGAGAAATTCTAATCTTAAAATATATATTAAAGCCTGTTTTGGGGGATTTCCATTTGGTTTCAAGTAGAAATGTACTCGCAAGACAGGTTGACTCCTAAGACAGGTTGAACAAAGTTGGTTACAATAAATCTAAAACTATTCTTATGCAAATTCAATTATGTTCTCAACACAGAATGTTCACCACATTTAGTTTTTATGGACTTATAAATTTAGGAATACTCTAGTTCACAGGTTCAGATGCTTAAGCAAACGAAATTAATGGAAAAACAAACAGTTTCCACTAAAAATTTACTCCTTAGACATGAAAACTCCCAATACAGGCTTTACTGCAAACATATACACAAATAATATGCTATTTTATTTTTATTTTTTATTATAGAAATGAGAAAAAGTTATCAAATTGCTCTTGGAGTTTGTGAGAGAGATTCTCTATATAAACTTTTCTATTTATTTATAAATATATATTGTGTGACCTGAGTATTATTTATACTATAGAAAACAAATAGAATAGATGTTTAACTTTCCATTTGATAAGTTAAGCTAGAGTAGAATTAATCACAGACCAAACATCAAAGCTCCTTACCAACATTTGAATAAGACCTAATGGGGGTGGGAAATGATTGATGATTCATTTACCAACGGTGGAATCCAATATTTCCTCAGATTGAAATACAATTTTAATTGAAGGAACCAAATCAAATTTGAACATTGTAGCTTCACCACACACCCTGTGGTTGTCTTCTACTCTCCCACATTCATTCTACTGAGGTAGTGACAGCGATTCACTGAATCATCGGAAATTAAATAAAACTTTGGTTGATGTAGCTATGTATTTTTCTACAACAACAGCAGCTTTATTAGCACATTTCCGCCCTGTAAGGACTCGCCATACATCATTTTCATGGAGAAAAGGAAAAAAGAAACATAAACAAAGGAGAGAAGGGAAATGAAAAGGATATCAAAGTATTCAACATAACTATACAAATTAACAATTGAAGAGGAAATTGTTCTGTAATTTTAGTTCTTAGAGATTACCTTGTTCTCTAACGCTTTCTGAAAGTTAAACAATTCTATCGCTATATATTTTTTCTCGGAAATTATTCTGAATAGCTGAACTGGGTTAACGTAGACTTGGATGATGTTCTTTAAGATCTTATTCCGTTCCTCGTTGACAATAGTGCATTCAGAGATGTAGTGGGTCATTTCTTCTATGCTTTCAGTTTTGCAGAATTTACAAATTACATCTTCCTTTTTAATTATTTGAATGTGACTTTCTCTTAGTAAAGTCGAAGTAATTCTTGTTTAGGTAATGTAACCTTATATACTTTTCTAAAGAAACTTCTAACCAACAAATTATTTTCAAAACCACAAAGATTTACCCTATGTCTTCATACCTACTATTAATGGAAAAACAAACGGTTTCCACTAAAATTGTCTCAATATATTTAAATTCCTGGATATTAATCAAACAAATGCTACAGGTTTCTGGATATGCGTTTCTTCTATCTTTAGTAAACGTATTATCGAGCTTTCAGACATCTCTGCCCTTCTACAGGAGTACGTTTAACAAAGATATTGGTAGAAGAACCCCGAATCCAGAACCCAATGGCATTTGTTTGATTAATATCCAGGAGATTTGAATCAATTGATGTTGAAATTTTTGTAGCATGAAATTATGAATGAGGTCGGTGCACGGGTGGTTAAAACCCTCGATTCCCGACAGCCATGAACTGGGATCGAATCCCGCATTGTACATTTTTTCTGTCAGAACCTGTTCCTATTTCTCATATAAATAACATAATCTAGGTTGCTATTTTGAGCTGTACCTAATAAGGTTATTTTGGAACAGGAGGAAATTATGAATGTACTCCTGTAAGAACACACATACAACTTTATTTAGATCACCGATCTTATACAGATACACCATAGGAAGAAATGAAGCATAGATGGAGCTCCTATACTTCAGGCAGCGTAGAACCCAACAACAGCCTCTAGGTCCGACATATGTCCAGTGGCCACAGATTCCACCGTGCATACGTCAAGATTAGCGTATCACTGTAAAAAAATCCTGTAAGAAGGGTAGTGATGCCTGAAAGCTTGAGATTACGTTTAATAAAGATTTTTAAAACTCATCTCTAGAAACCTGTAGCATTTGTTTGACTAAAATTGTCTACTACACCTTTCTATGTGTACACGTTATTATTGACCTATTTTATAATTCACTAAATATAGGATTAATTTCATAAATTCTATATAACTGTGAAGATATTTTGTCATTTTTTACTCAAGTAATTAAAAATAAACATTATTTGATAATAAATAATTATTTTTTATCAAACGACTGCACTATCGAATCTTATTATGAAATATTCATAACAAACACATACAAATAAATATATTTATATAATTATTTTTTATCTATGAATACAAAATATACACGCAACGGAATAAAGACAATAACAAATAATCAATTGTATTTTATTGTTTTATTTCTAAAATATCTATCACGGTTATTTATTTTCAAAACGTATTTAAATAAAAGAATTAAGTATAATTAACAAAAGTATAACAAGTATTGAGATCGTATCTTTCACTATTTGAAAATTTATTCAAAACCAAATTATTCTCACATCTAGAATTCGTGATATTAATTTTAAAGAAAAAATACGTTAAATTGTAATACAATTATAAAATGTAAAAATTTAATTCCCTCTCGGAATATGTCACGCCAGGTCAACATAGAAGTACAAATACTGGACGGCGTCGTCTGTTCACAGAATAATAAATTCTTATTTCGCCTCTGAGCGCGTAGGAGGAAAGGAGCTACTCCCCAAAATTTATAACCTTATTTGTAAATTGTATTTATGATTTTTATTTTTGATATAGGTAATCAAATAAACAGTTTTCTTTTTTAAAATATATTATTTGAAAGATAATTATGGGTTTTCTATTAATTTAATTTTTTAATATATAGTGTATATAGGTGTCTATTTGTATTATAATTACTTTAGGAATATTAAAATTATAAAAATGTATTTAATAAATATCTAAGAATAATTTATATCGAAAACCTTTGAGAAAATCTCTTTATATTGTTAAATAATGGTCTGAAATATTTATCAAATAAATAAACTCATGCGCTACGAGAGGGAACTAAGGATGAAGTTAAATATAAAACTCTTCTAGTGTTCACTGAGGGGAGTTACAATCAATTCTATATTCTAAATAGACATATTTCAATTTTTAAACATAAACACATGCCGCCAGGTTAAATTCCTCTAACATTTTATATAAGAAAATTTCACAATTAATAAAACATCTCAATACGAAATCCTGAATTGGTTAAAGAATATGTATTTCAACTACTCAATGATCAAGATGTGGAAGAGAAAAGTGTATTTTTATATATAAAAAGAAGGTTTTAAAATGAGGCTTAATTGAAAACGTCCATTTTGACTAGAGTGGCAATCATATACATACAGTAAAACCTGTCTATAGCGCCCCCTCTTGGGACTCACCAAAATAGGGTGCTATAGAGAGTGGGTGCTATAGACAGGTTTAACTGTATATGGAAACATCCAAATTGAAAGATATTTCTATAAATTAATATATAATATATTTTATTAATTAATTAATTATATAATAATTATATAATAATAATAAATTAAACTTTATTAACATCCTATAACACGATATCCCAAACTCAGGGATATTTGCGTCAATACATTTCTTTACATCATAACAAATTGGCTATATACAAGCTTATACAATTATATAATTATACATAATTATTTAAAGAAAATTGGTCAAGGAGAAAAAAAAAACATATAAAAGCAATTCCTCGATATTTCCTTATATATATATGAAAAAAATAAAAGATAAGTGGGTCAGGTGTTGATATTAAAAATAAAAAAGGCATCTCCTGACCACGAGCACATGTGCTTTTTAGATGGCAGAGCGCCATCTAGTGGAGCAAATATTTTCTCAGGAAGCCATTGGGACCAAAAATATTTTTTGGTCGCAGTGGTTACAGCCTTCTCCACGCTGACGAGCGCCAACAGCGCGAAACGCGTTCGTGGATGGCTTTTCTTGATAAATCAAGAAATTGGGTTTGCCAAATATCACGGAGCAAGCTAAATAAACGTTTAGTTTATTTTTGCTCCACTAGATGGCGCTCTGTCATCCAAAAAGCACATGTGCTCGTGGTCAGGAGATGCCTTTTTTATTTTTATTATATAGATATCAAAATTCGAAACTATTATAGACACGTATGATTCTTTTTAAAAATAAACAATTTCTACTCTCCTTACTGCAATGGAAAAATTAATGAGAAGGCCTGGCTCATTATTGGTGAATCCTTCCAGCCGTTTCGCCAGTTTAATCTACCATACCGCTGTTTTATTGCATTTTTCGATCTTCCTTTTATAGTGATACTGATGCTTGACTTTTGGAATGGGTATTTTAGATGAACTATGGACATAAGCTTTGAAGACAGCAGAATTACATACATTTATAAATATATAAAATGTTTCGAGGAATCGCTCATTCGCAAATATCAATTTGTGTCTTTTATTATGACAATTATATTATGATGCATTAGCGGGCCATCTGTTATCAAAATTCGAAACTATTATAGACGCGTATGATTCTTTTAATGTTTCTCCTATTTTCTAAGATCTAATAAGGAAATTTAGTTGAGTAGATTTGGCTCATTGTGAAATTGCACCACTTAGGAGCCAGGTTCTTGCAACAAAAGTTCTCAATAAATCAGTTCAAATAAAATTGTAAATACTGCAGTAAACTTTAGTATTACAAGCTAGTAGGAGTTCGAAATCAAGCGCGCTTTAAAATACCAAACGGTAACTAGTACAAGATTTACAGTAAGTAACATGTTCCTTCATATCCTTGAAAGTTTAATGTGATTTACCCGTGTCCCTTTGTTTCGAATATAAAAATAAATGTCAATTATGATGTAAAAGTTTGCTTTTATGTGAATAGGAAATTGAATGTAATATTTGCATATACAGTTAAACCTGTCTATAGCGCTCTTTCTTGGGACTCACCAAAATAGGGTGCTATAGAAAGGGGGTGCTATAGACAGGTCACTTTTAATGGGAATCGCATCGTACTGCGTATTTAAAATCGGGCGTTAAAGAGAGAAAGGCGCTATTTAAAGGGGGCGCTATAGACAGATTTAACTGTATTCGTATTATATGTACAAGTGATAATATGTGATTATGAGTATTTTATGTATTTAATACATAGAAATAACGCGACATCTATATAGTACAAATGAAAACACGAGAATGCGAATGTTTCTTTTCACAAGTAGAAGTTGGATTTATTTGTGGAAAGAAACATTCGCGTTTTGGTGTTTTCATTTGTACTATTTTATGTATTTGTTTGCTGTTTTATGCATTTATACTTTGTGTAGGAAATGGAATAGCTCTAAGACTCTGCAAACATTCAGCAAACTTGTTTTGCTAGATCTGTGGAAAATATATCAAGAAAAAAGTAAACAAAGTACTGTATACAAGCATTCATGGTTATCATTACACACAAATATGTCAATGATAATTATTAATGATTATAATAATCTTGATAATTATATAAACATTGAAAAATTAGATAATAATTATATAAAATTATATTATAATAATAAAATCTCTTAGTTTTACTAATTGTCTTTGTTTCCCTCCTTAATTATTTTCATCTTCTGGGTAATGGTAGTATTAATTTGGCTTTTAAAAAAATCAGACGAAATATAGTTATAGTTCTGATAAGTATGATAACATCGCATTTTCCACCTATTGATAAACTCGTCAACATCTCCCCACTAGAATTACCATTATTCAAAAGGAAAACAACAATGATGATAATAATGTAAACAAACAAATTTAATCAATGAACATTCCATTAAAACATTTCTCTATCGTTTATAACTACCTTTTTATAAATAGCCTTTTAAATAAAAATTAATTATTTGTTATTTTACAAAAATAAAAGACATCCTAATTAAATTTTAATATATATTTAGAGAAAAAAGATTATTTTTGTATTTTAGGTTTAAAGAATTACTTTCTGATGTTTTATAGCTAGTAAATAAATCTCGTTTGCTTCTTTTTCGTTTACGTAAAATCTTATTATATTAAAATTAAACTCTATTTTTAACATATATTTGAATCTAAATAAGATTAAATTAGTTAAAATATATATGGTTAAGTCTTTTACCAAATTATGAGGATACTTTGAGATAATCTCGTCTTTTCACAAACACACAGAGTATGGTGTCGTGAACCCCGAGCTGCTACAGTAACCGTGAACAGGGAGCTCTGAAAAGTGGCTGACTAACGGGGCAATGGCACCGCCCCCCCCCCCCCCCCCCCCCCCCCTTCCATGGTGGACAAGACACCACCGCCATGTAATAATAAAATTGAAATTACCATACACTACATACACATAAAAACCTCTATTATGGATCAAGCCCCATACAGGATTCTCCCAGTATAGCAATGGTATTAATTGAACATAAATCAAGTACTATATACAATTCAGTATTAACATGAGGCCCCAAAAAAAGAAAAACTATTTACACATGTTTCTCATTCTTCTCGCCTTCCCACAAAATTTGTATAAATCTATTGTGTCTACTTTTCACCGTTTCTGACAGAAGAGTGATAAATGATTAGCCCTCGTATTATTAAAAAGACATTCCCTTTCTTCATACAGATGTTTGCAGGTAAATATATAGTGAGTTAGTTCTGTCTGATCTTTTCTTTATTGGTATATCTCTGAAAGATTTTCTAGAATCGCTAAAATGAAAACTCTGAATGGCAGAAAGCTCGTGCCGAAAGCTAGAAAGATTTGTGAATTAAATTTTTTTAAAGAAACTTATATCCTTGGAAGTCTGATATTTTCACTAGAATATTGTCACGCGTTTCCCCTCTGGTTCTTCGCAACGACGCCGCTTCTTCCAACGTGGATCACCTACCCTGGCTCCGTTGCTTCACCTCTGCAGCTCTACCCCGCAGACAGCCCAAAGACCCTCTGAAAACCACTACTCAAGTGGATCTCCTTTCCCTCTGACAGTATCTCTCGGCCTTACCACTGGTGGGGGACACGAGAGACTTACCAGAAGAGTAGCGACTGTGGTGTTGGGGAGAAAGTCTCAACAGCAACCGGCAACAAGTCTGCTAACACTTCTCCTTTATTGTCATCTTCAATCCACATTACATAAGAACTCGAATATCAATTAACGGATATTTTTACAAGGTATTATTCTATCGAATAGAATAATTATAGAGACATGATGGATCAAACTGGTTAAATAGCTGGGAAAATTCACCGCTAATGATCCAGGCCCTTCCTAAATATTTTACTTCTTTATCAAATCTGTAAATCCCTCTTATATGATTGTGAAAATATAAATGGGGCGCGCTGAATAATTCCTTTCTTGACCTACAGATGCCGCTCTATGTTCTATTTATTAATGTTAAAAGTATATCTAAAGACTTGATCATGGCATTCATACATATGGCATACTATGAATACCGGCCATGCAACCTCTATCTTCAAATTGATCATGGCAATCTCAGAATTCTATAGATGTCCAAATTGATTTATTGAAGATCCAAATAATAACTCTCGAGATGTCTAAAGTTCGCTGTCCAAGGGGCAGGACACTGCCAGAATTAGGCAATGTTCTTTCTGTCACATTTACAGATTTGACATATTCAAGTTGGTGGTTTTAAGTAAAAAAGGGCATCACTATAGCTCTAACATAGCATAGAAACTTCAACTTGGTCTGCTCACTGAATCAAACACGTTGTTTAAACAAGGTTGAGGGCATAACGACACCTAAACCATATACGAAAGAGTCAAAGTGTAGTTCTTGGGAAATATGTAGGTTTTCTTTATTATACACTCATGAACAAAATTTAGGGAAGTTTCATATTTTGATGTCGCAAGGCCGGTCTATTTTTTTTTTTTTTTATGATTAATAGGAATAAGAAAACAGAGGCAATTTTGTCCACACTTGGTTATCTCGTGTGTCCTCAATAATGGTCACTGTGTATCAAGTATTTTTCAGAGTTATTGTCAGAATCTCGATATTCATGATAAAAGATACAAATTCCTTAAGTTTTGTTCATAAGTGTATTTGCATAGAAAATAATGCTGCCCTCCAAAGTACTGGCAAAGTGAGGGAATGCATGTTTACAAGGCCCCAACACCTCCTACTGAGGGAATATCCTTTTCTGGGGTCACCACGTGCGGCGAGTGGACAACAAACGGCAGGAGGGAGCGAGCAGAGATCTGGATATAAGTTTCCATATTGTAAACTTCTAAAGGTGAATTTAAGTCAACTTTCTGTGTCCGCAGATGGCAAGGTAGAGACTTCACATAAGGGTAAACCATAGTTTGCTTCAATATCATTTCTAAGATTCCACCCTTCAGTGTAGCAGATATAATCAGAATCATCCAATACAATAATTGAGCTCTGAGCAGCGGTCAGGTAGATTAAATTAGCGAAACCGCTGGGAGGTTCACCATTGAGCCAAGCCCTCAAATATCTTTAAATTGTAGTAAGGATAGTAGAAGTGTTTACTTTATATGTAAAAGAAACATTCGTGCTTTAATACTTCAATTCCTATATATAGATTGTAGGCGCCATCCCGACCAGAGAGCCACAGATAAACAGATTATAAACGCACAGAATATAGAATCCGAGCTCCCCAGTAGAAGGAATACCCGGAAGACGACGGTACTCTCTGTTATATGTGTTGTTCACTATTATGATTTTGTTCTAATAAACACTACTAAATTATTTTATTGGATCCTCTCTTTCTTTTTCCCAGTAAGAAACGCCTACGGAAGCCAACAGAAATTCAGAAGTGGGATAGTCCTGAAGAAAATTGAAGATTCACTGGAATAATTTGGAAACGAGAAGGACGTGGCGCGGTGACCGATCAACGTAAGAGGAGTTGCATGGTATGTACGAAATTTAATTACCTATTCCTAAAAGTATTATTACAAGTCACCTCGGTAAAATATTATTGCAAAATCATCTCGATAAGAAAGTATTTTAAAGTAAAGTGAAGTATTTTAAAGAAAGTATTTTAAAGTAAAGTGAAGTATTTAAAGAAAGTATTTTAAAGTAAAGTGAAGTATTTTAAAGAAAGTATTTTAAAGTAAAGTGAAGTATTTTAAAGAAAGTATTTTAAAGTAAAGTGAAGTATTTTAAAGAAAGTATTTTAAAGTAAAGTGAAGTATTTTAAAGAAAGTATTTTAAAGTAAAGTGAAGTATTTTAAAGAAAGTATTTTAAAGTAAAGTGAAGTATTTTAAAGAAAGTATTTTAAAGTAAAGTGAAGTATTTTAAAGAAAGTATTTTAAAGTAAAGTGAAGTATTTTAAAGAAAGTATTTTAAAGTAAAGTGAAGTATTTTAAAGAAAGTATTTTAAAGTAAAGTACAGTATTCTAAAGAAAGTATTTTAAAGTAAAGTAAAGTATTCTAAAGAAAGTATTTTTAAAGTAAATTGAAGAAACAAATAAAAAGTATTATCGCAAAGTATCGCGGTAAAAGAAAAAAAAAGTATTGTCTCAAAATTACCAAAGAAAAGTTGATTTCGTTTAAAGAAATAATTGAAACAGTACGTATCTGGTTTAGTCAGTTTTATTTGTTTATTTTAAAAATTTTTGCCTTGTTTATTTTTCCTTTTGAAAAACATGACTTATTTAGCGAAAGTAAGGAAATGCGATTTGAGCAAGTTGGCGTATGAACTCGGCGAGGTAGTACCGCCAGAGAGCAGGATCGTCGACTTAAAACACCTTATTTTGAATAGCCAATCCTACGAAGAAGAATTCGCAAAACAACTGTTGGAGACTCTGATCAAGGATCGGGAACGAATCGAGGAGCGGGAACGAATCGAGGATCGGAAACGAATCGAGGATCGGGAACGAAAAGAACAAATGGTAATGGAATTCGAGCTTGAGAAGCTGCGCATCCAGACTACACGCGGAAACAACGATACGTCTCGAAGTACCAGCAATGACGCACATTACGAGATACGTAAACTGATGCCCAAGTACGAGTCGAAGGACAATGATTTGAGTTTTTACCTAATTCTTTTCGAAAGACAGGCAAAGCGACTAGGATTGGATGAAGACCAATGGGCGTTCAGCCTCCTAGGATTGCTACCTTACGAAATGACTCAATTAATCGCTCGGGAAACAGAAGAACAAAGCGGCGATTATAGGTTCGTGAAAAGGTTGCTCCTAAAACGGTACAAGTTGAGCCCCGAACAATTCAGACAAAAATTCGAGAAGCACGAGAGATCTCAAAAGGGTTCCTGGAGAGACTTCGCTTTCGAATTGCGAGGATATTTCAACGAATGGATCGAAGGAATGAACGTGGAAAATTTCGACGCCCTAAAGGATTTGTCCGTCACTAACCAGCTAAAGAAAAAAGTTCCAAATGTGCTGCGTAATCATCTCATTGACGATTGGACCAAGTTAAACAACCCAGATGAGTTGGCGGATAAACTGGACGAGTACGAAAATGTTCGCACCGAGATGGGACCTCCGCATTGGAATGCGAAACACCTCATACCACCGTCGTTTCAGCAGAAATCTGCGAGATTCCCCAACCAAAGCGAAGTTAAAGAGACTAAACAAGGAACGAATGTTTCGGGTCAAGACGCTGCAAGGAACGAAATCAGTGAAACGTACCCTAACACCTTGAGGAGAATGGTCAACCGTACGATCAGAAACGACAAGGGAGAACCGAAGTGCTTCAACTGCAATCAGTTTGGACACATTGCCAGAGACTGCCCAGCACCCAGGACTACGTTGACATGCCGAGGATGCGGTCAAACGGGACACAAGGAAAGGAATTGCACAAGACCCAAAGAAGGACTAAAAGTAGCCAACCTGGAAGTCGAAGGACTGGAGACTGTCCCGCCAGATGTATATTTGAAGGATGTCAAGATCGACAACAAGGAAACCGTGAAGGCAATGATAGACACCGGGAGCAGCAGTTGTTTAATGAGAGAATCGGTCGCAAGGAGGATCAGCGTCGACATCGAACCAGACTCGACTAGTCTGTACGGCATCGGTAACCAGACTGCACCAGCTGCCAGGACCGTTGGGAAGACGACAGTCGACCTGGAGATTGATGGCATCGTCGGAAGGGAAATCACTGTATTCATTGTCAACGATGATGCCCAACCCTATGACCTATTAATTGGAAGAACATGGACAGATCTGCCCTACGTATCCTTCGCCAGAATTGGTAAAAACTTGCATATTGGCTATTCATCCGAATTTCCGTTTACTAATCTGCAAGAGGAAATCAAGTCGCGTCGCATCGAACTGAGAGCAACCGAAACTGTTCAGTTGGAGAGCGACTCCATTAACTTTACAAGTGCAAACACAGACGAGGTAAAGGACGGATATGTATTGTTCACAGGAGTAGATGACGCCTGTGTCGATTCCCTATTGGAAGTGGTCGACGGAAAGACGACCGTACCCATCATCTCAGCTGGCAAGGGCAAGTTGAGAGTAAGGAAGAACCAATGTGTAGGGCGGGTTGAACTACTGAACCTTGATGATATTGTTGTTAACCTGGACGTCGCAGAGGATTCGTTTCAGACTAAAAATGAAGAGAAGAGGGAAGGACAAGACCAAATGAAACGTAAGCGCCCCATACTGCCTGAGGACATCAACGTCAATCATTCTCTGACTTCGAAAGAGAGACAAGAAATCCTAGATGTAGTAAACGAGTATAGAGACTGTTTCGCTCTTGGCATGGAGGAATTAGGGTGCACCGATGTCACCAAGATGGACATTAAGGAGGTTGATGGAAGCAAGCCAGTCTGTCTGAGACCGTATAAGACGACTGCAAGTGAACGCGAAGCAATCAGGGAGATTGTCAGAGAGTGGAAGGACAATGGAATAGTCACGGAAACTAGATCACCCTACGCTAGTCCCGTCCTACTTGTGAGGAAGAAAACTGGAGATCATCGTCTGGTGGTAGATTATAGGAGACTCAACATTCAAACAGTTAAGGACAAGTTCCCATTACCAAGGATAGACGACCTTCTGGAAGGCCTAAGGAATGCGAAATTCTTCACCACTCTGGATCTGGCGCATGGATATCTGCAGATACCACTGACCGATAAGGCAAAATTAAAGACAGCATTCATCACCCCAGATGATACAGGTCAATTCGAAAGGATGATTTTTGGACTCGCCAACGCACCAGCTGAATTCCAAAGACTGATGCACACTGTCCTAGGTCCACTGCTGAACAAGAAGGCATTCTGCTATCTCGACGACGTGATTATCCCGGCAAAGGATTGGCGGGAGATGATCGAAAGGTTGAGGGAAGTCCTCGAAAGAATAAGATCAGCGAAGTTGACACTGAAACCCTCCAAATGTGAGTTCGGAAGGAGGGAAGTTGAGTTCTTAGGGTATGTCATCAGTACAGGCGGACTTAAGCCAGGCCCAAGAAAGATCAAAGCGATAGAAGAATTTCCAGAACCCAAGAATGTCCACGACATACGACGCTTTCTGGGACTGACGAACTTCTTCAGACGATTTGTAAAGGACTTCGCGAGGAAAGCAGAACCGCTAAGCAGACTTACGAAGAAAGGTTCACAATTTGAATGGAAGGAAGAACAGCGAAGGTCATTTGGAGGACTACGAAAGGATCTGGTCGAATATCCGGTACTAGCTCATTACAACCCTGAACTCAAGACAGAAGTACATTGCGACGCGAGTGCTGAGGGATTAGCAGGAATGGTGCTACAGATGGACGAAGACGTGGACCCATGGACCGAGCCGGATAGAATTCAAGAGAGTGTGAGATCCCAAATTGAGAACAAACAAGAAACTATGAAGACATACTACGATAAGAAGAGGTGCCGTACAATCCAATTCGAAGTAAGAGAAATTGTAGTGATGAGGCATGTACCCAAAATGACGGGTGAACCAACCAAGGCACAACCCAAATATCGAGGACCTTTGATAATTACCGAGGTTCTGCCAAGCGACACGTATAGAGTGACTCAGTTAAGCGAAAGAACCAGTGGACGGTTCTACACGACAACGGCCCATATCAGTCAACTGAAGTCTTGGCACAGTGAAGAAGATGACTCAGCTACAGAAGAAAGTCCGGACGAGGAGCCAGAAGTAGAAGATACCCCCCGACGCAACCCACGACGTTCCTGCAACGCAAGGTTCAATCGAGGACGACTGAAATCCAGGAATGGCCGAATGTAGGCGCCATCCCGACCAGAGAGCCACAGATAAACAGATTATAAACGCACAGAATATAGAATCCGAGCTCCCCAGTAGAAGGAATACCCGGAAGACGACGGTACTCTCTGTTATATGTGTTGTTCACTATTATGATTTTGTTCTAATAAACACTACTAAATTATTTTATTGGATCCTCTCTTTCTTTTTCCCAGTAAGAAACGCCTACGGAAGCCAACAAGATGGTGTGTTTTTGCTTTATAATGAATCTGTCTGTGGGATGTGTGTACTCCTAGCGCCACTGATCGGCAACCGTGATAACTACTTCTGTTAACAAGGATTGTTTTTCAATAAAGATATAAAATTTCGATTATTCAATATATATAATTCTTAGATTTGAGAAATTTAATATATAGAGATAATTAATATATAATTTATATTTGTAACATGTTTTGTATTTATTTATGTAAAATATTTAATAATTCTTTGATTTTTCTTCATAGTTAGGCAGTCACTGTACTTTCTTTTTCTTTCTCTAATTTTGCATAAGTTATTTTTGTTTATATATTATGGTAAACCTTGTTGTAATTTAACTAAATATTAAAATACAAAGTATTGTAACTATCCCTTATTTCTAAATAGGAAATGTTACATCGTCTAATAAATCTTATAAGACTGTTTCAATATAACAATTAGATTTCCATCCCTAGACATTTTATTTTTTCCGTTTATCATTAATCTTCACAATTCATCCTATCATACTTCATCGCTGAGGATAGAAATAATCGTTATTTCTCCTTTAAAATATTACGAATTTTCGTTCAAAAGAAACATTTGCGGTATAATTGTCAAACGTCGTTTTACAATCATAGGCCGCATTATATTGTATTATAAATTACTTTATATTCTAGCTTTAATCGTTTTTACATGGGGTGCGTAATTTATTCCCAGATAGGTTGCCCCTCTCTTTTTTAGCGGCTTCCTAGTTTAGTTTTCAGAACCTTTTTCCTAACGGATTTTTGAGTAGCTATAGTTTAAATAGAGCTAAATGCGTTTTTAAACACATTTAAGTATTTTGGTTAGCATACAGAGAGATGTTCACTTTAAAAATATCGGATTTGAAACGCCACAAAGATATATTTTTATTGTTTATTTAATTTCATGTTTAATATAATTTCATGAAAACATTGGACATTATCCTTAATTGCAAAAGCATATATTGGATACAAATATACATATATATATAAATATTTCTGAATAATTTATATTTTGATCCAATATATACCTTTTTAATTTTAAAAAAATCTATTTATGGATTGCTCTATTTTCAAAATTTTGAATATTATATTCACATAGATGTTTCAAGAATTCAGACTTTACATCACGGTACAGTTAAACCTGTCTATAACGCCCCTTCTTGGGACTCACCAAAATAGGATGCTATTGAGAGGGGTTGCTATAGACAGGTCACTTTGAATGTAAATCGCATCGTACCACGTATTTAAAATCGGGCGCTATAGAGAGGGAGGCGCTATTTAGAGGGGGCGCTATAGGTTTAACTGTATATTCAAATTGGTTTCTTCTTCCCAAACCTCTCCAAATTTTCTAGAATCTCTTCAGTCAATCTCTAGTTTACTTCAACATTGTCGCAGTAGACCAAATTCACAGAAATCTATAAGAGCAGTTATCATGTGATATTTCACAAATATAGAATATTCAGAAAAATCATATTTGATTTTGTTTACGGACTATATATAGGTTTATTGGGAGAGACGACTCTATTGGAACATATATAGGTTTAGCACGGAGTCCCATCTTTGTGTGTTTGATGGATTCATACGATTATATAATAGGAGGAATTGTCGGATAGCATTTCTAAGAAAAACGTTGACGGTAAAGAGTTTCTTTAAATACACTCTTCTCCTTAAGATTTTGTCTTTTCTTAGATTCATACTATACCCTCAAATCACTCCCTTTATATTGAATATTCCTTTTTAGAAATACAAGAAACGCAATAGTGCAGAAGCTTCTCCGGAGCATATCTTGTCATGCTCAGAATTAACAATAGAGAACCTATTTTCCAGGCCTATAACTGCCATCACAAAATTGGAGAGGAGTGGACTTCAGGAATTGGTTTAACCATGGAGATAAGCACCACACCACCAGAAATACAAGTACAGGATAATTCGTCTCTCAAAAATACGTTCACAATGTGTATACATGGGTTACACTTATAGTAAAAAGCAATCGCTAACTACCCACTGTGATTATAATTGCCTACACCACGTGTACTCCAGATAGGTATGAAAAGGTATTTTATTTTCTATTTTGATATATTGTTGGTGATATACACTCATAGACAAAATTTAAGGAGGTTGTACCTTTTAGCATCTATATCGGGATTCAGATGATGACTCTGAAATATATTTGATACATCCTTAATGAAGACACACGAGATAACCAAGTGTGAATTTCCTCTGTCTCCTTAAAAAAAAAACATACGAACTGCGATATCGAAGACTTCACACTTCATCACTTTTTGTCCATGTGTATATATATTATATATATATATGTATATATATATATACTATACACAGATATATATACACTACAGAGAATATAGTGCATTATGATATTATATTTACGGAGATATTATTACTTCAAGCAAAATAAATTACTTTTTTTATTTGTGTATTATACACATTCATGAATTACACTCAGGAGCTTAATCATATTTGAATATTTCTATACACTTGTAAATAATGGGTAGCAATATATGAAATTTAAACATTTTCGTGTTTACATTTTTTTACACTCTCCCTCTCTTTTGTGGAAATCAAAACTTCAACCTTTTGAGTTATTTCCATTTTGTTTATTTAATTATATATCTGTACCAAACAATTGTATATCAACCTAAAGATATCTAGATTGAGGATATCACCTTTGTGTGAGAGTTAAATAAATAAAATATATTTTTTTAAGTAAAAAAGGGTGAACAGAATGTCTACTTAACGATTACCAGAAGATATTCAACAAAAACTATCGCTAAATCGAGAAAGCCCTTAAATTGACATAACACCTTTATGATATGATGAATATTGATTTCTATGTGTATTTACCATTATACACTCAGAGATAAACCAAACAAGGAAGTTTTAACTTTTAGCATGTATATATTTTAATTATTATTATATATATTTTTTTAAAAAGAAGAGAATGTTCGAATTTACATATATGGGAAATCCGCCGTTATCTACTTATATATTTGCCTTATTCTGTTTGTCTGTTTGTTTGTCTGAAGCTCACGGATGGGATTTTTCATAACCATCGGTGGTTCAGTGGTAGAATGCTCGCCTGCCACGCGGGCGGCCCGGGTTCGATTCCCGGCCGATGCATTTTTTTTTTTTACAATTTTTAAAACTCATTTATATATTATACAAGAATGACATCCACGGCGCCAATTTATAATTGTAACGAATAGTATTTGAATAAAAGCATTTAATCGGGTAAAACCCGGGCGTTGCCCGGGTCATTCGTATATAATAATTGTATAAACGAATGCAAGACAAAATCACCGCGAATGTTTCTTTTTTTTAAGGCAATTTCTTTTTAAGGCAATTATCGTTATTTATCGTTAATTTTTGTTTCGATTTTATTGAAAAAAAAACGATATGGTGCCTTTAAAAAATGATCTTTATTACTATGCAGTTTTCTATTTAGTCAATATACCTAAGTTCATGTTGCAAATGTAATTATCTCTATCGATTTAGTAGGTGAAATGCAAAAAAAAAAAAAAATCGACATGATGAAATCTTTATGAAAATTCACATTTTTATTTTTATATTTTCAAGACACACACAGTTTAGGACGGGACGTTTCACAAGAGAGACATCCACGGCGCCAATTTATAATTGTAACGAATAGTATTTTAATTAAAACATTTAAAAACACACAGTTTGGAACGGGACGTTTCACAAGAGTGATATCCATGGCGCCAATTTATAATTGTAACGAATAGTATTTGAATTAAAACGTTTTTAAAATATATACGCACTCGGGTAAAACCCGGGCGTTGCCCGGGCCATTCGTCTAGTGCAGTAAAAGCAAATAAGGAGTGGTTCTTGTTTAAAATATGAAACTTCATTGAGTTTTGTTCATGAGTGTATGGTGAGATCTAAACCCCTCCAAATGTGTTCTGATATAACTAAACCCACAGAGTAGATGACAGAATTTAAACATTCAAACACAGAAGCAATAATACATTCACCTATTAATTCTACCATAAGTCAATTTTAGAAATTGTCACCATTGCTGTCACACGATTGGTGGAATTGTTTCGTTAAATCGGGGTTGATTTATTTCAGTAGTGAAATAAACTCGAGGATTGTCGAAGTATTCTAAACTGAACCATTGTCCCACAAATGGTGGAATTGTTTCGTTAAATCGGGGTTGATTTATTTCAGTAGTTAAATAAACTCGAGGATTGTCGAACTATCCTAAACTGAACCATTGTCCCACAAATGGTGGAATTGTTTCGTTAAATCGGGGTTGATTTATTTCAGTAGTTAAATAAACTCGAGGATTGTCGAAGTATTCTAAACTGAACCATTGTCCCACAAATGGTGGAATTGTTTCGTTAAATCGGGGTTGATTTATTTCAGTAGTTAAATAAACTCGAGGATTGTCGAACTATCCTAAACTGAACCATTGTCCCACAAATGGTGGAATTGTTTCGTTAAATCGGGGTTGATTTATTTCAGTAGAGAAATAAACTCGAGGATTGTCGAAGTATTCTAAACTGAACCATTGTCCCACAAATGGTGGAATTGTTTCGTTAAATCGGGGTTGATTTATTTTCGTAGTTAAATAAACTCGAGGATTGTCGAAGTATTCTAAACTGAACCATTGTCCCACAAATGGTGGAATTGTTTCGTTAAATCGGGGTTGATTTATTTTCGTAGTTAAATAAACTCGAGGATTGTCGAAGTATTCTAAACTGAACCATTGTCCCACAAATGGTGGAATTGTTTCGTTAAATCGGGGTTGATTTATTTTCGTAGTTAAATAAACTCGAGGATTGTCGAAGTATTCTAAACTGAACCATTGTCCCACAAATGGTGGAATTGTTTCGTTAAATCGGGGTTGATTTATTTTCGTAGTGAAATAAACTCGAGGATTATTGAACTATCCTAAACTGAACCATTGTCCCACAAATGGTGGAATTGTTTCGTTAAATCGGGGTTGATTTATTTTCGTAGTGAAATAAACTCGAGGATTATTGAACTATCCTAAACTGAACCATTGTCCCACAAATGGTGGAATTGTTTCGTTAAATCGGGGTTGATTTATTTTCGCAGTGAAATAAACTCGAGGATTATTGAACTATCCTAAACTGAACCATTGTCCCACAAATGGTGGAATTGTTTCGTTAAATCGGGGTTGATTTATTTTCGTAGTGAAATAAACTCGAGGATTATTGAACTATCCTAAACTGAACCATTGTCCCACAAATGGTGGAATTGTTTCGTTAAATCGGGGTTGATTTATTTTCGTAGTGAAATAAACTCGAGGATTATTGAACTATCCTAAACTGAACCATTGTCCCACAAATGGTGGAATTGTTTCGTTAAATCGGGGTTGATTTATTTTCGTAGTGAAATAAACTCGAGGATTATTGAACTATCCTAAACTGAACCATTGTCCCACAAATGGTGGAATTGTTTCGTTAAATCGGGGTTGATTTATTTTCGCAGTGAAATAAACTCGAGGATTATTGAACTATCCTAAACTGAACCATTGTCCCACAAATGGTGGAATTGTTTCGTTAAATCGGGGTTGATTTATTTTCGTAGTGAAATAAACTCGAGGATTATTGAACTATCCTAAACTGAACCATTGTCCCACAAATGGTGGAATTGTTTCGTTAAATCGGGGTTGATTTATTTTCGTAGTGAAATAAACTCGAGGATTGTCGAACTATTCTAAACTGAATCATTGTCCCACAAATGGTGGAATTGTTCGTTAAATCGGGGTTGATTTATTTCAGTAGTGAAATAAACTCGAGGATTGTCGAACTATTCTAAACTGAATCATTGTCCCACAAATGGTGGAATTGTTTCGTTAAATCGGGGTTGATTTATTTCAGTAGTTAAATAAACTAAAGGATTGTCGAACTATTCTAAACTGAATCATTGTCCCACAAATGGTGGAATAGTTCGTTAAATCGGGGTTGATTTATTTCAGTAGTGAAATAAACTCGAGGATTGTCGAACTATTCTAAACTGAATCATTGTCCCACAAATGGTGGAATTGTTCGATAAATCGGGGTTGATTTATTTCAGTAGTGAAATAAACTCGAGGATTGTCGAACTATTCTAAACTGAATCATTGTCCCACAAATGGTGGAATTGTTCGTTAAATCGGGGTTGATTTATTTCAGTAGTGAAATAAACTCGAGGATTGTCGAACTATTCTAAACTGAACCATTGTCCCACAAATGGTGGAATTGTTCGTTAAATCGGGGTTGATTTATTTCAGTAGTGAAATAAACTCGAGGATTGTCGAACTATTCTAAACTGAATCATTGTCCCACAAATGGTGGAATTGTTCGTTAAATCGGGGTTGATTTATTTCAGTAGTGAAATAAACTCGAGGATTGTCGAACTATTCTAAACTGAACCATTGTCCCACAAATGGTGGAATTGTTCGTTAAATCGGGGTTGATTTATTTCAGTAGTGAAATAAACTCGAGGATTGTCGAACTATTCTAAACTGAACCATTGTCCCACAAATGGTGGAATTGTTCGTTAAATCGGGGTTGATTCATTTCAGTAGTGAAATAAACTCGAGGATTGTCGAACTATTCTAAACTGAACTATTGTCCCACAAATGGTGGAATTGTTCGTTAAATCGGGGTTGATTTATTTCAGTAGTGAAATAAACTCGAGGATTATTGAACTATCCTAAACTGAACCATTGTCCCACAAATGGTGGAATTGTTTCGTTAAATCGGGGTTGATTTATTTTCGTAGTGAAATAAACTCGAGGATTATTGAACTATCCTAAACTGAACCATTGTCCCACAAATGGTGGAATTGTTTCGTTAAATCGGGGTTGATTTATTTTCGTAGTGAAATAAACTCGAGGATTATTGAACTATCCTAAACTGAACCATTGTCCCACAAATGGTGGAATTGTTCGTTAAATCGGGGTTGATTTATTTTCGTAGTGAAATAAACTCGAGGATTATTGAACTATCCTAAACTGAACCATTGTCCCACAAATGGTGGAATTGTTTCGTTAAATCGGGGTTGATTTATTTCAGTAGTGAAATAAAATCGAGGATTGTCAAATCTTCTAACTATTCTATACTGAACCAATGTCTGTCGAAATATATAGAAGCTATTTCTAATATAAACGCAGCAAGGGAGCTAGAAATAATGTTGTAAATTCTAGGCAAGGGGAAGAGCTAACTGCAGAAAACAATTTACAACGGTTAAACATGACGTTTTTAACTTCAGTAATTAATAATTGCTTGTGAAAGGAATAAAGACAAATATTTATTCTCAGCTTACACTACTTAAAAGTTGTTTATTTTTGGCTGATTTATTGAATCGAATTTCTGTAATGACTATAGTGCCATAATTCTCTGTTCTAACTTTAAATGTTTTGGCGATGATCTCTACAGACTTCTACAGAGCCGTTACTGAGCGTTGAACAGAAATGACAATTCCAAATGTTTGTAGATTTTATAACAAAAATAGTTTTTTATAAAGTAAACTATTTTTATCCCTCTCCATTGAATATAGTCAAAAATATTTTTTAACTTAATTCTATTGACGTTTATTATTTATTTTATTTCAATTTAAAGTGCTATGTCCCCCTAGGGACACTTGCGCTGTCATACATGTATGCCTTTACATTTGTCTATACATATTTAGGCCGTGAATAGAATAGTCATATGATATTAACAACGGGAAATGAGAGATAAAGGAACTGTATACAAAAGAAAGAAGTGTATGGCAATATGTACAATCAGCATAATATAAATTATCATTTTCTTAAATATATTATTTATATAAATATATAATTAATATAAAAATAAAATAAATAAATAAATTGTTGTTGACATAAATATGTTGTAAAACCTTGACAAAAGGTTGGCGTTCAGCCAACTGAAATAATTGTAAATAAATAATATTGTGATCCAATATATGCCTTTTTAATTAAAGTAAACTATATTGAGATTTAAAATATATAAACGTTCTCTTCTCTGATATATAATTTAATATAATAAATAATGTTTCCAGGGCTAAGTTATATGTAAATAGGAATTTGAAACTATTATAGACGCGTTTGATTCCTTTTAAAATAAACCAATTTCAGAAAGGGCAGGAGAAATTGTTTTATTTTAAAAAGAATCATACGCGCCTATAATAGTTTCGAATTTTCATAACAGATGGAGCGCTAATGCATCATAAATAAGAATTTGAATATACAAATATATATCCTTCATTTGTTAATATGATACTCCTGTTGAAGAGCTGATAATTCCGAAAGCTTGAAAAATTTATACTAGAATTTAGCATTATTTATTGAAGTAAACTATATTTGGACTGATAAGGCACAATTTGGATTATAGATTATAAACACAAGGTAAATGGTAACAGAAGGAAAGAAAGGAAATATCAATGATATTTATAGATATGCTTTTAATTATATCTAAAAATGGGTTTTTCCACTTTTAATTCTAAGATTTATATTCTGTGTTTCTCAGAAAACTATCTTCTTCTTATCTGCTATCTTGTTTACACGCTTGATAACTCTATTTAAAACATGCTGTGGTAAAATTTCTCATTCAATGCTTCTGTCTGAAGAAGGTAACAACGTTGTTACCGAAACGTCTCACACTATTTATTTATTTGGATTTGGTCTTATTACCTTGTGTTTATTTTTGGAATAAAATCTAACCGCGACGAGATTATTTATTATTAAAATGAGTACATTAATGTTAATATATTAATGTTAATATATTAAGTATAATAAAGTTATTAATTAACTTTGGCTAGGATGGAGACATCAACTCTCAATTACCAAAACTATATTATAAGATTATAAACTCAGCTTCTTCTATAGAACATGTTTATTTCGCTAGATTTCGAACGACATCCTTCTTCAACGGGCGTAAAGACAAGGTGTGATGTGTGTTGCGTGCAATTTTATAGACGTACATCAACGTATAGACATATCTCAATGTAGTCTATATAATTGCACGCATCTCATATCACACTTTGTCTTTACGCCCGTTGAAGAACGATGTCGTTCGAAATCTAGAAAAATAAACATGTTTGATAGAATCTCATTTTGAGTTTATAATCTTATGATAAAGCAAATTAAACTTGGCTAGCTTTCGGATAATAACTTCCTTCAACAGTTGTGATATACGAAATTACAAGTTACATTCTAGTATACATTCTTGTATTCGTATTACAGACTGTTGAAGAAAATTATTGTCCTAAAGCTTGCCAAACTTCTATATCTTTAATAAAGAATCTTTTCGCCGTTAACTTTTATTATTTCCTAGAAATGAAATCCGATGAATATTGTAAACTATATTTGGGCAAGATATTTCTATGACAGACCTAATGTACTATGAAATTAAACAAGTATTCGTTCAACGAACGAAACTAAAACGACAACCAATTCTAAGCCTTATTGGAAGTGTACCATAATAAAGATAACAACAACAACAACAAAGCCTTTATTTAGGGCCTCTCGCCCTATACAGGATTCGCCAGTTCACAAGGGATGGAGAGAACACTGTGTGGCCTTTTTCCGGGATATAGTCTTATGGAATCCAAATATCGCCATCGCTATATACCTATTCTTTGATATTTTATTAATTAGTGCCGGAAATGAAGGACAAAGTTGCCCCGTTTTATCATTTAGTTTTCGTCTTTCCTCAGACAGAGCAGCACAGTCAAATAAATAATAAAGATAACATAGATATAAAATATAGGAATTTATATGATAGGGAATGTAATAAATAACAAGGCAGATAATTATAAAATTAATACCATACATTTGCGCTCCATCTGTTATAAGAAAAACAAAATATCTTTGCAGCGTAGAATTTTTAAATATTAATACACTTTTCTAGTGCCCTTACTACAATGATATAAAGCAATTTTCTACTGCCCTGTCTATGCAGTAAGCATAGACAATTAACACAATTTTATTGACATCTTGTCAAAAGATGCAAAGTGCACAGTCTGTACTATTTAAAAAAGATAATTATATATATATGTCATAATATATACTCTTCCAGGAATAATAAAACAAACCTACATTCAACCCAAAGAGAGATGGGCAGCTAAAGTCCGGTCATTTGAGACACTAGCGACATTCCAAGGGGTCTGGTCACTTGAGATATCAGCGACATTCCAAGGGGCCCGCTTCTTGGAACCTCAGGACTAATTAAGACAGTTGAGGATTTTGTGTGCGATACGAACGGCCGGCCGCCTGGCGGTGCCGGGTCCGTCGCTCTCCATCTCTCTCTGGTTGCCTGGGTCCTTTCTCTTCCAATTTGCGGTGTGATTATTTCTCTTTCCCCACATTATTATTATATTGCCTCATTGAAAGTCGACAGGATCTTATCTCAGAAGAGTCGACAGGATCTTATCATATATATATATATATATTTATATATTATATTCAATTTAATTTTTTTTTAATATATAAATATTTTTTCTAATTTGACCAAAAAACAAGAAGCTTTTTTTATTATTATTTTCTTATTCTGTTGTGTATATATAGATTTGTTTTTTTTTCTTTCGGGTTGGCTGAATGTGTGTTTTTTTTTTATAAACTCATTTGCCAAAAATATAATATTATATAGTTAAATTTGTTTAAAATAAAATATATAAGCATATTTGCTAATAATTGATATTCCATTATTCTTATTTTTGTAAGTGAAATTTACATTCGTCAATCTAAGCATTACTTAATAATTAATTACTTCATTTTTTATTCCCTCACCCCGAATATAAAATTTATATATATATATATATATATATATATACTCGTATATGCATCATACTATGTACAAAGAACATGGCGCCTCTGTCAGCGCTGCAGAGTTTTGTGAAGAATCGCTGCATAGATATTATACCATTGCATTAAGGACAGTAAAAAATTGTTTTAATTAAAAAAGAATCATACCTGTCAAAAATATATTGTTCAAATTTATTATAATCTTAAAATAATATTTGAATTAATTGGAGAAAAAATATTTTAAAACACCTATATTCAAAATTACAAAATATTAATTTGCATGTGTTTGTCTTTTGAGAATAAATAATTATTTTCTGTTCTTACTGCAATGATATAATATACGGATAGCCTTGGCTCATCAGTGGTGAAGCGGTTTCGCTACTTTTATCTACCATACGAATCCGATATTATATTTGATAATTTTACCTATATAGTCGGTACAATATGAAAGGGTTCACCACTGATGAGCAAGAACTTCCCAAATATTTTATCTTTGCAGCAAGGGTAATAAGGGAATAATTATTTCTAAAAAGAAACCATATTTATCTCGTAAATAATATTTATAATTTATATAATGCGTATAGTTGCAAGGTTTTCCCACTATGTACTAAGTGTCAACCTGCAACCCCAAACTACATCATTGACTGTATAAACTCATCCATTGATGTGTTCTACTCATCTCCAGCAGACACCATCTACAAGCTTGATACCCTGATATGATTGTGTGGAGATAAGAAATAAGAAGAAGATATAATGCGTCAGTTATATTTTTTAATTAAAAAGCATATATTGAATCGAAAAATAATTTATTTACCAATATTTCAGTTGGCTGAACGCCAACCTTTTTCAAGGTACAACAACGTATTTATGCTAACAACAAACTCAGCGCCACATAACGTCAATAGAATATAGTTTAAGAATAATAAAATAAGATATATAATATTGCCTGAATTCAATGGCAAGGGGAAAATATTTGCAATAAACATATATAATACCACGTGGAAAATTAGGAAAGACAAACTCCAGGATGACACAGCAATTTATTTAAGGCAAGAACAAACTATGAATGATAAACAAAAGATAAGCAGCGAGGGAAGTTTACAGAGTAGTAAAATATAAACATCAAAAATGTTACTCTGTTAATAATAAATTCTTTGCTACAATATTACTGGAAAAAAATAAATTTAGTAAATAAAGGGGAATATGCATTATTTTCGGATATTAACAATAATGCCTATTTTTCAATGTTTACAATTATGTTTGTATTGTGTGTAAAGATCTTTTTATATAGAGAGATAAATAAATAAAATTACATAATTTATAAAATAAATATATATAGGTGGATGGGTACCAAAGGTCAAATCTATCCATTTTAAAATACATTGAAAATATGCATGTGGTTTTATCAATTCAGTAAAAACGTAGAGTTGGTGATAACGAATGATCCCCAACACCAGTTTCGTAAAATTCAGACAAAAAGCCAACAACCTGTATATCATGGTTTCAGATTCTGGCCCTCATCAGTACAGGGACGGCTTCATAACATCCTAAGGGAAGTGTTATGAAATCGGTCGAATTTACCAAACAGGGGTTTGTGTTGGTGAAGTGACCGATATTCATGCTAGAATACAATAGGAGGTTACGGCAGGATGATACTCATGTATCAAAAGTGGCATCTCTCCCTTTTTTTTTTTTTTTTTTTTGAAGACAGAGGCAATTTGGTTATCTCGTGTGTCTTCAATAATGGTCACTGTGTTCTAAATATATTTCAGAGTTTTATTGTCTTAATACTGAGATATACATGCTAAAAGATATAACTTCCTTAAGTTAAGAGATGGTAACTCTTTGACGTCTGTTTTTTTTTTTTTTAAGGAGACAGAGACAATTTTCTGTTCACACTTGGTTATCTCGTGTGTCTTCAATAATGGTCACTGTGTATTAAATATATTTCAGAGTTTTAATGACCTAATACTGAGATATACATGTTAAAAGATACACCTTCCTTAAAGTATATAGTATATAAGTATATATATATTAAGATCAACGTAAAGGTTGAATGTTTAATAACAGCATATAGGAATATTGAGGTTAGCTTATTAATTTCAGATATCAAATTTGTATTCCCACATTAAATACATTAAATTAAAATTTAATATAGGTGGTAATTGAATTTATTAAATATTAGTTTAGAGTTATAACCTGAATTATTAAAAAATAGGAATATTTAGCTGCAATTTCGATACTTTTTCATATAGGGGAGAGAAATGTCCGCATAATTGATTCAACCCTTTAGTGAACAACTGACGCCAACCTTCTTACAAACAATTACGTTCTCTATGTGTTGGACAATTCTGGAATAATTAAAAATCAACGAGAATAGTTGATATTTATTCCGATAGATGGCGCAAGCCATCAGTAACTTTCAGTTGCACGATAAGGAGATGTCTTTTTCTTAACATATTAAATAATTTCCTAAAACATTGAGAAATATTAAAAATAAAAATTCTGAATATATCACAAGGTTGTCCCAAAGGTTCGTAAACACTTGCAAAAAATGTAATACCAATATTATTCGCCGTTATGTATAATGTCTTTGTATTATGTATAAAGTAATTGTATTATGTATTATTATGTATTCGCCGTAATAATATTATTCGTCGTTATGGATGTCTTTGTATTATGTATAAAGTAATTGTATTATGTATTATTATGTATTCGTCGTAATAATATTAATCGTCAAGTAATAAGAAAAACAACGTTTTAAGAAAAACAAGAACTTTTGGGATAACCTTACATTATATTTCTTATACTTATTTTTAACTGTTTAATATTATAGACTATATTTCAGTCAAAAACGTTAAAATATATAAAAATAAATAAAAAATGCGATATAATCATAATTAAAAACTCATTATGTAAATATATTTAAAAAATCATTTATATATATTGCTCTGTTTATTTATTTGCCAATTTTTCAATGACCCGCTTACATCGGCAATTTTCCCGCCTTTTTCAATGAAAGAAATCCTCCATTGATCGTCTGCAACTAATGAGATTACAAGGACACCCGTATATAAACCAAACGATACCCGATAAGATAGTCTGCTACAAAAAAAAACAACAACAAAATGTAGGGGGGAGATTTCAATATCTGCACTGAAATTAGAATAGATTACTCGGTGGTAGAGAGGCGATACAAAAACCACAGAGTTAAATTAAATTATTTCAGCCCCAAAAAATTCGCAAACTACTTTATCGTAAAAACAATCGCAAACGGCTTAAATTACATTAAAAGGAATAAATCAACCATCCATGTGTAAACCAACAGTGTTTTAATTCAGAAATACAATGCAATGCATTCATTCATCTGAAATCATTTGATTTTTATTGATTTTTATACTCTGTGAATGACAAAAAAATTTCACGAATCGTCTGACAATTACAAAAATGAAAGTTTTTTTTTTTTAAACAATGTCGCTATTATAGAATGTGATTTTTTTGTTGTATTTTTGTCTATTAAGGAAATTTTTGTCGTTTTCAAATAGCTTTGAATATTTGTTTTAAATATCTTCTCCCATGGGAAAAGCGCATCATTCAATTTGGCTATTTAGCTCATAAAGTGTTTAAACTCGCCGTGTGTTTACGACATCTTAAAAAAGGCAATAAAAACCATTTTCTACTAAAAACTATCGACTGCGTTTTATTCATAGTTTATTGTTTATTTATTACTTGGATTTTTCTAGAAGTGTTTATTCTCACTTCCTTGTTTTCTCTCTTATTTCTTTATTTCTTGTGTGTCTATCCTAACACCTTAAATTGACCTCGAACCATACGTTTATTTACAAACAATGACAACGTCTTTTCCTTTTTCGATCGAACAAACCATCAAGCATCTATGATTTTTATACCAATATTTTTGTGCTCCTCTAACTTTTTAAGTTTTATAATATAGATTTCAATATATTTATATTTATTTAATAAAAAGGCATATCATATTTGATATTCCTGTAGAAGGGTCATTATACCCGAAAGCTCGACGTGTTGATAATAAAAGAGGACACTTATCCTTGGAGACTTGTTGTTGATTCTGATTGTGATCAAAGAATTCTAACCATTAAAAATACATATATTGGATTGAATAAAAAGATTTATTTGCCGATATTTTAGTTGGCTGAACGCCAACCTTTGTCAAAGGCATTACATATATTTATATATCTTTAATATAATGCAATCCATAAGAAATTATTAATTAAAAGGCATATTTTGGATCTAAAATAAAACATTTTATTTAATACAAAATGCCCATATTTCAATAGGTTGTACGCCTTACAACCAACGCCAACAAGAAAGGTCCTGATGAAGTTAGGCGTTCAGCCTATTGAAATATTGGCACTTTGTATTAAATAAAATGTTTCATTTTATATCCAAAATATGCCATTTAATTAATATATTTATATTTAAAATGATGTGGGTCAGTGAAAGGGTGGTCTAAACCGTTGGTTTTCGACCGCTACGACCCGGGATTGAATCCCGCATTGGGCACTTTTTTCTGATTAAAAAAATATTTGCTTCCCAATGGTCCCCAATTCTTGCAAAAGTCCAACCCCACCAGCAAGTGCAAGTAATCAAACGGGGCTCTGTCACATTTGTAAGTGCAAAAGTCGAACTGCTTTTCACACTTGTAGACATGTGGTGCACTTACAGTAAAAGCAGTCTCCAACTTCTACCCACCATGATTATGATGTCCTATACCACGTGTACTAGGGATAATAATAATTTATTTAAAACAAAAATGGCATTTTCTGATGGCATTTTAGATGACGGGTGTTGATATTAAAAATAAAATTGGCATCTCCCAACCATTTTTTAATCATTATTATTTTTTCGCATATATTTATATTTTTTGAAAATAGAGCAATTCATAAATGAATCTTTAATTAAAAAGGCATATATTGGATCAAAATATCATATATTTTACCAATATTTCAGTTGGCTGAACGCTGAGTTTGTTATTGACACACATTAATATCAAAATTCGAAACTATTTTATTAATAAACACATTAATATGTTATATTACCTTGATAAACCTCGAATAATACCTTGAAAAAGGTTGGCGTTCAGCCAACTGAAATATTGGTTAAATAAATGATATTTTGATCCAATATACAGTTGAACCTGTCTATAGCGCCCCCTCTAAATAGTGCCTCCCACTCTATAGCGCCCGATTTTAAATACGTAGTACAATGCGATATTTACATTAAAAGTGACCTGTCTATATCACCCCCTCTCTATAGCACCCTATTTTTGTGAGTCCCAAGAGGGGGCGCTATAGACAGGCTTAACTGTCTGCCTTTTTAATTAAATATATTTATATATTAAGAAAATTCAATTTTAACAAAAAAAGATTATTTCTCTTTTCTCACTTGCGATCTTACAAATCTACTATTTAGGATATCCAAAGCGCTGATTGCAAAATACAGAATTGTTACAAATATAAGAAATTGTATTTTCCTAAAAGAGAAAGACTTCAGGCTGAAGATTCTTAGAGACTTAATGAGGACAATAAAAAAGATATTTCCATAAAGTTATAGCCAGTGTATTACTTTGTTCTAAATAAGAGGGAAATAAAGAATATGACTCCCCCCGCAATAAAATAACGCTAAACCTCCAAACAATAACCCATATAAAATTCCTATAACTTGATTATATTGAATATATTCTTATAACTACCTATAGAGCAATTCATATGATTCAACACTAGTCCATACTAGTGAGCTGGACTCCCCGAGTAGTTAGCGTTCTCGGCTCTAGGAACCTGAGCTATAATTGGAGTTGACGAGCCTTATGACTCCTGCTCCGGGAGGTGTTCGCCTCCTGCGAAGTGTCCCTGGATCTGCAGGCTTGGCTTTTTGGTGTCGGCCTCCATCCCGAGGCAATAAAGTTGACCAATGTAGCGAAGGCTACCATCTACAAGTACCATCTTGGTCTTAAGTTGGGTAACGCCAGCTACTTCATCGACCTGCCCACTCTGTGGGAAAGAACTCTCGCAGTCCATCGGTGGCGGAGTCTTTCCCGCGGTGGGCGCCACCAATGACGACATTGTATATATTCTTATATATATGTATATCTATCAATTGTATGCTTTACATTTATATACCTATATTTATCATTATATAATCTTATTTATTCATATTTATATTTATTCTGCAATTACCCTATATAATCATATATGGACATTGTAATAAATCAGATTCAATCTCTAATCTTTCTCTAAGAATGCGCCAACCATCCAATCCACACTAGAGCTCCTAAAGAAACAGCCTCTTCAGACCACTTTACAACAGGAAGAGGAGTTGTTCGAGAGCTTGAATGCCAACACCATCCTAGAACCTCTCTATTAAAGGTATTATAGGGAGGATATAGCTGTTGTTTCCCTTTCTAACACGGGGAACGTCCTTGAGTACCTGACGCCTGAGCAGAGGTCTGCTCTGAAGCAATTCCTCGACATGGCAATAGCACAGAGAGAAGTCCGATCTACGAGGAACGCTGTCCGACTTCAGAGAGGAATGTGACATCATACCAGACGACCCTCAGTGGGATTCCTCTGATGAAAATAATATTTAATTTTACTTTTTTCTCCTATTAACCTTATAAAATCTTATATGGACATTGTAATAAAGCAGTGTCAATCTCTCTCTCTCTCTCTCTCAATTCGTATGATGAGCGACGGCTATTCTGAAAGAAATTGATTTGAACTGACATCAAAATGTAAGATTCATAAAGAGATCCTCTATAGGAGAAACTATTTATCTGTTTAAGCCAGTGGTCGGCAACCTGTGTCGGCCACATGTGGCTCTTTGGATGTGAAGCTGGGTGTAGTATTCACATGAATAAAAACTTTATTTAATCTTTATTTATTTATATTTATTCGTTTATTTTATATTTCACCTTATATAATCTTATATGAACGATGTAATGAAGATGTTTCAATCTCTCTCTCTCTATTTATTGTTGGCAAGAAAAATATTTTGTTGCTTTTTACGAACTTTGAAATTTTGAAAATTGTAATTTTTAAGTCTTCCAACTCAAAAGTTTGCTGACAGGTTTAGACTATGGTCTTTCTCATGGTAGATTCTACTGTCTGAAAATCAATATTGTATTATTAAACAAATGATCTTCTAACACATTTAATCACTTCTAACTTGACTATACACATAGCCCTCTTCCTATTTCAGTTGCCCGATATAGAAAATGTCTTTTTTTTTTCCTAATCATCATCTTAATGAATAATTAAAATGTATGTAAATCAGACTATACAAAAGTTCGACTGTGTGGCAGATATAATTGGAGGTTCACCATTGATGGGTCAATTCCTCTTGATATTTGTCATCTTCCGTTTAGTAGCGGTAATTTGGATTTAAAAATTGAACAAAATAATTGGCGCTGATACTGAGGATAATTTATAATGTTTCCAACTTCCTACCTTTGTTTGAAAATCTTATCATATATTTAAGTCATAGAATTAGCACAGCCAATTTAAGAGCTAAGCACCTTTTTAGAAGATTCTGAAGATTTCATAAATCCCTCGCGAATTTCATGATATCAAGTCCAGCCTTGGACTGACGATGGCCATTAGCTCGAAACAACGGTCTCCAGGTCAGTCTTCTTAGTTTGACAAATCTGGTTTTGTGGCTTTGTCAACGACCCTAGTCCGTTAGTTCTCGGAGATGGTGAATAAACGATGCTTAGTTTTATTCTTTTATATGTTTTGCATTATTTTATAGACTTCATTACTATGTAACGTTTAGAACAATTTTAGCCCTCAGTGGAAAAATTGTATTACACACACACATACAGCTTTATTAAGACCACCGATAATATACAGATTCACCGAAGGAAGGAAGCATAGATGGAGCTTCTATACTCCAAGCAGCAGAGAACCCAACAACAGCCTCCTCCAAGTCTGAAGCATGTCCATTGATCACAGATTCCACCGTGCATACGTCAAGATTCACTGAAAAGGCGAGTGTGGAATCAGCCGCGTTCTAGTCTTCGCCTTCCTCATCCAAATGGACCACGACATTCGGCGAATCCATTAATCTCCTCCGAACGGTGACTGCGATCTTGTAGAATTTATATAAGCCAAAGAGAAGACCTTGATCAAATATCATTGTATTCATCCAGTTATTTCAACAAAACCTATTAGAGATTTTAATGACTTTCAGATCAAAGTAAAAATTCTACGCAAACAATTGTAATATTGAATATCAAGCTAGTATAAAGATAACAGCATTATCGGAGACCACATCATCGAGTCTAATCCCCTGAAATTACAACAACGAGAAGAAATAATAGATAGACAGAAACTAAAAAAAATATTTTAAATTATATAACAGAATAACAAAAATGTTTCCAATTTATTCCGAGATGAAAATAAAGGTTATTAATCAAAAATAAATAGAGATTTAAATATTAATTCGGTGAAATAATTATCAAGGACTGGGCAGAGCTAGAGAAGCTGAGATTGAATGCTCGAGACTGCTCGAGCTATTAAAAGAGGATCTGTAAAGTGTGCCGTTTAAGAGGATCAGGGAAGCAGCAGGAATAAAACAAATTGGCTCGAGTCGTCTCTTCAACAGTTGGTCCATTCAACTCTTGCTTTGTACACTTCCTTCACAAGATTCCTGATAATTCCTACTGAATACTTCCTTTTTTTACATTCTTAATTTATCAGTATCTCGTTTTAGGTAAGAATTAAAACTGATATCTTAAAGTGTATAATATTTATTCTTTTCCAAAAGGATCAACTTTAGTTTGAAAGAATATATAACATCAACCAATGATTTATTTAATTTTCGTCGTTTCAGTGACCTGCTGTCATTATCCTTATCTATAAAAATAAAATCCAAAATCGATGTTTGTTATCGCTTTGCGCAAAATCTACAGAATAAATCATTATCAAATTTCGCATGTAGGTAGCTGAAGATTTCGTTTAACATATAGGCTATTCAAAAAACTAAAAAGTTTAATGTGCTTTTTTTCAAAATGTGAAACCAAAAAGCGTTAGTTCCAGCTTTTTACCGCCTGGCGCAGCACTGGTCGCGACGATAAACGATTTTGATTGGTTAATAATTTTACACGTAGTTTGTTTACACGATGAATGTTAGTTTGAATACACGATGAATGTTTTTAAAAGGTAAGATTATTCAATTGCCGTGAAACTTTAGGAAGTTATTTACTATATAACTGGAAAAAGTTTCTGGTTTGAATTTGATTTGATATAAATATTCCTTGCAATTTTATTTGCAAATTTTCTACTTTAACTCGCAAGCAGCGCCTCTCGCGGTATCTGGTGAAATTTCATTTATAAATTGTAAAAATGCTAAAATGTGTTCTATGTATAATAAATTTAATATTTAATTTGAGGATTTAGTAATATAATATTCCAATGACGTTGTAAAAAAACTTGGTATTTCAATATTAATATATATTTAATGAAAAAATCTTATTTAAAAATTAATAAATGTTTTTAAAATATTATTTGTTTCAAAAATATATTTAAACGCATATAACAATATTTATATAAGTTTATAAATCTATATATAGGTGGATTGGATGTTTTCTAGAATCGTTTTAACAAATGTTCGTTGGGCAAACTTTTACTCGGGTAAAAATCGGGCGAAGCCGGGAACATTGGCTAATTTATATATACGTACACGATTTTATAAAATACGCTTCAGATATATTTTATAAAATGGTGTATGTATATAAGTAGAACTAGGATTTAAAATAATCATTCCCTTGAAGAAAGTGACAGCAAGTTACTGAAATGTTGGGAATTGAATAAATTGAAGGTTGATGTGGCTGTGTTTTTTATAAACCAACTTCCAACCCCAACAATGATCTTCAAAACTTCAATTTAGTCTTGTTTGAACTACTAGTCGTGTCATGCAATGAATATCATGACATACTATGGTAAAATGTGAGAATTTGACGTCATATTTCTCAATGATAGGTTAGAAAAACATTCTTTTTATATGTGTGGAGTTATATAGAGTTACTTTAAAAATTAACCCAGAGAGAGAGAGTTTTAATTCACCTATTTTACGTGATAGCTTTATATATGAATTGAAACTGATTCGATGCTTCTTTTTAGTGATTTACAAAAATCATATTTTACCGCTTCATCTGCAATAAAATAACTAGTGCGAAGAACTAGCTCATCAGTACTGAACCCTTACAGCCGTTCGACAGTTTCAACAAACGTATTTCTCTTCTATCTTGTTTTCTAATGAGCTAGAAAGTTAGACGTGAATTCTTGGTATGAAATATTTAGCAGTGATCATAAGCCTTGATCACAGTTTCACTATTTCAGCTTCCTGGATTCAGGTGATACCATCACAGATTACTGGATTCAGGTGATACCAACACAGATTACTGGATTCAGGTGATACCATCACAGATTACTGGATTCAGGTGATACCATCACAGATTGCTGGATCAATGAGTATATCCTATATTGATCAACAGAATCATGACAGTTTCTCCACAGAAGGAAGTCGACACAGTTGGCCAGATGGAAATCTGGTCACCTGCGCCCTCTAGCCTATGAAGAGGGAGCCAAAAGCTTCCCCATGTGCACTAGGTGAAAAACCGAAGAGCCCACTCCCCAACATATACAAAATTGTATTGGAAAGGACAAAGGATCCCTGTACAGAGAACCAAGAAGAGTTATTGAACATCTTTATGAGCACGACCTCCAAGATCTTGTCTAATTTAGACTAATAAAAGGATAAGTAAAAGAAATGACAGTTTCTGACCATACGTCTCAATGATAACACGACAAAATCTGCATGAGTTACACTGTGAAACACTTGACCACCCATCTTAATCGTCCGACATCTCTCCTACCGACTACCACTTACTTCTTCCAGTTCCTCAATCTCTCTCTAAGTGTAACATGGTTTTAAAAACTCAAGCTGATTCCACAAAGAGGTTTCAATGTATTCATTGACGTCATTCAAAACTCCAGGATTTTATGTAACAGGAATAAACAAACTTATTTCTCGTTATAATAACGTATAGAATCTAATGGTTTTATTTCGTTTAATAGAGTTTTGTGTATTTCTTTAAGAGAGCGTCCCTGTTTAAAAATAGCTCTCATTGTGTTTGCCCCGAGTCAATAGTTATGTGAACCTCTCGTATATTTTAATTATATCGCCTCAAGGAGAATATATCTTATATTTTCTGTTCAATATTCTGTATTAAGATTGCAAATTGTACCCGGCCTTTACCCTAGTGAAGGTTTGTCAAACATTGTTTTAGCAATGGCATCATATCAGATTTTTTTTTGCTTATCTCTAGTACAAGTAGTACAGGTCCTGATAATCATGGTGGGTAGAAGTAGGTGACTGCTTTTACTGTAAGTGCACCACATGTCTACATATGTGAAAAGCAGTTTGACTTTGTACTTACAAATATATCATAGCCTCGTTTGGTTACTTCACTCGCCTGTGGGGTTGGACTTTTTCAAGAATCGGAAGCCATTGGGAGCATTTTTTTTAATCGGAAAAAAAGTGCCTAATGCGGGAATCGAACCCGGGTCGGTAGTGGTCGAAAACCAACGGTTTAGACCATCCTTCCATCAACCCCCATCATATGGTAGTAGTAAAGAAATAATATAGTACCGGTATCATTTTTATAGAAAATATAAATTAGTTAATAGAGTGTGTGTGTTGGTATAGGCTTTAAATAATCTAATTTTAATCTGTATGTTTGTCTTTTTTTGTCTACTACTTGTCGTCTACTTGTTAAAAATATGAATTTTTCAAATTTATTTTTAATGGAAGAGAGTGTGTATGAACGAGGTCTTTAAATATATTGTAACAAATTATTATTTTATTAGCAGAGTATTATTTTATATGATTATATTTTGCTACTCTGTAAACTTCCATCTTTTGCTTATCACTCATAGTTTGTTCTTGCCTGAAATAAATTGTTGTCTCAACCCGAAGTTTGTCTTTCCTAATTTGCCACGTGGCATTTTGGTGAATTGCTGGGTAAATTAGGGAAGACAAACTGAAGATCGCCGAAAAGACCTAGAGGACATGGGTGCTGTGATCTACATTTTCGGAGACTGACTCCAGGATTCCATCGACGTGTCAAAGCCAAGACTTCCCTCCAAGATGACGATATAGACGATACGACGACAAAGCCGCTATTCACACCGCAATAAAAAGGACGCAAAGGTACTAGGGACAAAGTTCCAAGACTTCGATGGAATCCTTGGCAGAAGCACGTCAGATCCATGTCAGTAACTACAATAATTGCTAGCTGTGGGTCACAGCTCCCATAGGGAAGGAGCTAGGTAACATAGTATTTATTATTTTATTAGCAGAGTATTATTTTTTTATGTTTATATTTTGCTACTCTGTAAACTTCCCCCTTTTGCTTATCTTTTGTGTATCACTCATAGTTTTTTCTTGCCTGAAATAAATTGTTGTCTCATCCCGAAGTTGGTCTTCCCTAATTTTCAACAAGGCAATCTAATCCTTATATAAAGCTTACCAGTCGCGTGTTACAGCGATCTAAGAAGGATTGGAATTGAAATCGATTCAATTCACAGAATTTATTTGAAAGCTTGTGGATTATTGGACAATATTTTATAATTTCCAGTCTAATGCGTACACGAATAAATCATAAGATCTTCCGACATGTGAGCTGGCTACATACAGGTGCCAATTACAGAAACACAGATTCTTCAAATCCACCCCAACATACTTGATGGTCATTGTAAAAGCTATTCGTACAGAAAACTACAAACATTTGAATTTGATTGGCATATCTTTTAGGATAGATCCTAATGGAATACCTTGCAATAGTACATCTTGAATGTCCCATTAAAAATTGTAGCTTCGATGACATTAAAGCAAAAAGGCATAAGGCAGCGCAGCTTTTTTATCTCGATAACATTGTTCGTAATATTTTCACCCGAAAGGATTGTACCTTTGCGTGGTGGATTGATGTTTCTGAGAAGTATGATGAGCACATCAATTTTTATAATTTAAGTGGTGTTCCTATGTTTTTCTATTTCTCTATTCTATTCCCCATAATGTATTTTATTATATTATGATGCATTAGCGCGCCATCTGTTATGAAAATTCGAAACTATTATAGACGCTTATGATTCTTTTTTCAAATTAAACAATTTCTACTGCCCTTACTGCAATGGAAAATAATTAATGGGAGGGCCTGGCTCATCAGTGATGAACCCTCCTAGTGGTTTCGCCAGTTTAATCTACCATACCGCTGTTATATTGCATCTTTCGATCTTCCTTTTATAGTGATACTGTTGCTAACTCTTATTAATAGTTATAATATTAGCAGAGAGAGTATATGAGAGAGACGGTACATTTATTAATATAATACCAGACATTCATAATAATATAGCTTCTTATAATAATCAGTGATATCTCAAGAGGGATATATTAGAACACACACCAACTCCGCCTTTACCGGTCCCAAGCCTGGATGAAAAATGAGGAGGGGGAGCAGTAACAAGCTCACTAAAAAACCTGGGTTCAGCTGGCCCGGTTGATAGTACCCTGTAAGAGCTCCTAATCCAGGGATACAGAATGAGCAGCGTTAGTACTCCATGTTAGGAGCGGCTGCACACGACGTCTGTTCCTCATGTCAGAGGCGGCCATTTCTTTTGGAGCTAAGTCGGCCTGCCACTGAGTAGTGCTCCCAGTCTTAATGACAAAGGCAGACGCATTCTACTTCACCCAGTCATGATGGTTGTTAAATCTCAATCTTTACTAGCTTGATATTCTAATATAAGTATAAAAATTCAATATAACAGCGGTATGGTAGATTAAACTGGTGAAACCGCTGGGAGGGTTCACCACTGATGAGCCAGGGGCTCTCCCATTAATTTTTCCATTGCAGTAAGGGCAGTAGAAATTGCTTAATTTTTAAAGAATCATACGCGTCTATAATAGTTTCGAATTTTCATAACGGATGACGCTCTAATACATTAAAATATAATTTTTAAAACTCAAGACCATATTATATTTAAGAATTAGAATTCATGGTCCCCTGGTAGGCCAAGAATCGACTGTACTTAGTGTAGTGAGGTTTATCACTGTATAAGTGTGCTATCTATACGTACTTTATATCGAATGTTTATATATGCTTTGTTACTTATTGTTTATTTACCACGCGCATACAGTTACATCGTGAGAAATCAAGTGGATTTAGCACTATTTTTTTTTCAAGTAAAACAACTTACTACTGCTCTTAATGCGCGATATAAATAAAATATAAATCACCTAAACACACTATATAAGTGAAAATTCGAAACTATTATAGACGCGTATGATTCTTTTTTTTTTAATTAAACATCGTCTAGTGCCCTTACTGCAATGGAAAAATTAATGGGAGGGCCTGGCTCATCAGTGGTAAACCCTCCCAGCGGTTTCGCCAGTTTAAAGAATCATACGCGTCTATAATAGTTTCGATTTTTTCATAACAGATGGCGCGCCAATGCATCACACTATATAAGTATAAATAACTTACAAGTAACTATTGATATAGGTAAAGATAGAATTTTGAAACGCATTAAAACATAATCTTTGTAATCATCCGGGAATGTCTGTCGCCAATTACACCACAGAAATGGCTACGCCATTTATCTCGCGTTTTAAAGGAAATATACATATTTGTCCATTGCTTATTAGCATATCTCGTGCTCGAAACTATGATAGTCACCCCTTTCTGTCCTACTGCTAGTAGACTTCTATATGATGTCAAATTTCATCTGGATAGGCCAAGTATTGTGTGGAAATGTATGCGTAGAAAACAAAGAGACATGTAATTTATAAGACCGCAGTCACCGTTCGGAGGAGATTAATAGAATCGCCGAATGTCGTGGTCCATTTGGATGAGGAAGGCGAAGACTAGAACGCGGCTGATTCCACACTAGCCTGTTCAGTGATACTTTAACCTTACGTACGCACGAAGGAACATGTGGCCACTGGACATGCATCGGCCTGAAGGCTGTTGTTGGGTGGTGCGCTGCCTGGAGTATAGTAGCTCCATCTATGCTTCCTTTCTTCCTGTGGTGAATCTTTTTAAGACCAGTGTTCTTAATAAAGGTGTGTGTAATTTATATGTATTTATAAAGTATATTTTTATAAAAGAGATTTTAAAACCTAGCGGAATTATAAATATTGCTACTCGTTGTATATTTTAATTCGATCGTCTTATAAGTTTACTAGCCGAATGACCCGGGCAACGCCCGTGTTTTACCCGATTGAATGTTTTGATTCAAATACTATTTGATACAATTATAAATTCGCGCCTTAAATAAATGCATATATTAGTTAATAACTATAGCCTATGTGCTTTATCTGTCTATGTACTGTTGGCTTCCGTAAGCGTCTCTTACTGGGAAAAAGAAAGAGAGGATTCCATTTAGTTATTAACTAATATATGCATTTATTTAAGGAGCGACCCGCTCCAACACAATAGTTACAAACACCAAAAAGCGAGTGGGGGGGGGGGGCAAAGTAAAAAAACAAAGTGTCTCGCGTAGTGGCGGCGCCATCGTAGCCACGATCGTAGCCAACCAATAGGAGAGCGCCATTCCAAAAAAAAAGCAAACGGTGACAGAGATGAAGAATTGACGACGCATGACGCTCGTAACTGTATAAGAGGATGCTTGCCATGTATTCCTTCTTAAAGAACAAACGAACCTTACATCTATTGAGATAAATGTAATTGGTGAACAGTTTGTTTGGCCTCCGGGTTAAAACTACATTTGATATATAAGGATTAAAGAGAGTGAATAGAAAATTTACTAAAAATATTTTATTAAAGTATATATTTTTTGCTTATCCCTAGTACACGTGGTACAGGCCGTGATAATAATGGTGGGTAGAAGTAGGCGACTGCTTTTACTGTAAGTGCCCCACATGTCTACACATGTGAAAAGCAGTTCGACTTTGCATTTACAAATGTGCCAGAGCCCCGTTTGGTTACTTGCACTCGCTGGTGGGGTTGGACTTTTTCAAGAATCGGGGACCATTGGAGCATTTTTTAAGTGAAAATAAAAAGTGCCCAATGCGGGAATCGAACCCTGGTCGTAGCGGTCGAAAACCAACGGTTTAGACCATCCTTCCATCGACCCCCTTATTAAAGTAATAAATATTGAATCTAATGTTTTGATAGAGAAAAACAGTTAAAATAAAAACTTGAAAGAAATGTTCCCACAACCAATAATGAAGTCGATGTGTTGACACCTTCAACCATTAAAGAAATTCAGTCAGCCATTTGTGTAATGGGGCCTTTTAACCATGGCCTCAATTGATTTCGAGAACTTAAAAGACAGCCTGTTCGAGAAAAAAAAATGGCAATATGTAATTAAAAAACAACTTTGCCATAAAAATGTGTCAACTTTTTAAAACATTCCTTATTGCTATTTTTACACGCTTCAACTAAATATCTTTAGAAGTAATAGAAATTAACAAAGCTATTTTGTTAAATTTTGATACATAATTTGATTTATTTTAACTCGTGCGCATTTTAAAATATTTTGATATATCATTTAAACAATTTTTAATTATATAGAAACAAATATATTTAAGGAAACTGATAATTTATATCATGTTGATTGTAGATATTGCCAGAATTTTCTTTCTTTTGTACACAGTTCTCTGTTCTCGTTAAGATTTAAGAGATTCATTTGTCTCTCCTTAGAATATTTAAACTCTTACATAAAACTTTTTCTCTTTTCTCTTTTAATAATAATAATCAATGAATAATTTTCATGCAAATATTTTATGTCAATGATTTTTTAAATTATTATTGTTACACAGACTTTGACTTTAATCATCATAGATGCTGACGTCACTACGATGACGTAACTTCCAACTTCTACCTTCAAAAACTTGCTGTTATTGTTTACCGCTAACTTGTCTTAACAATATATGTAATGGAACAAGTCGTTCCTTAAATAAATATATATTTGTTTTTATCTAAAGGGATGTCCTCGTAACTACAACATACGTGAGTACAAAAACAACCACAAATCCTCAAAAAGAATAACCGTATTTTGCTAAGCCTATATCAATTTGGTAGCAGAGCGTGGTTTGGGCGCGCGAATTGGACTAACCGCCAATTGATCCATTTAAATCAAAAGGAAATTAAATAATTGGACTAACCGCCAATTTAGAAAGAAAAAGTTGAATAAAAATGGATACATATAACTTAGCAAAAATCGAACAGTTAACAGAAAACAACTATACCACGTGGTCCATGAAAATGGAAGCAATTCTAGATTCAAAAGATCTCTTCGAGGACGTAATTGTTAATGACGAGCCAGACTTTACAAAAAATAAACTAGAATATGATATTTGGAAGAAAAAGAATCGGGAAGCATACAGCCTAATAATATTGTCACTTTCGGATGACTTAACAATCATCTTTCGAGGCGATAAAAGAGCCAAAAGAATTTGGTACGACATAAAGAAAAGGTTTGAAGGATCTCTAGAAAATAAAAGGATAGACCTAATGTTGGATCTAGCCAGACTAAAATTGAACCCAAATGAAAATGTCAACATGTATATTGTACGAGCACAGAAACTAGCACAAGAGATCACCCAGCTAGGAAAGACTGTAACAGAAAGAGAACTTGTACGATACATTGTTGAAGGACTCACACCTAACTTTGACACGATCGCAGCAGCACTGTCAATAAACAGAGAAATCTCCTTACCAGACTTGAGACAAACTCTACTGGATTTCGAGAAGAAAAGACAGGACAGAAGCAAAAATCCTGAAAATGCTTTCAGATCATCAGGCAACCAATTCAAAGAAAAATCATGCTTCATTTGCAAAAGAAAAGGACATTTCAAGAAAGACTGTTGGTTCAACCCTGACAACTAGGGAAATCAAAAGAATACAACAAACAAAAATAACATGGCCAGTACAAGGAACTACCATAAAGGACCAAAACAAAACAAAGACACAGCCAGGTCAGCAATCCAAGAACGAACGGAGGAACCATCCCAACGAAGAGACTCCACTTCAGAATACGCACTACATGTAATCACAAGGGAGGAACGCCCGACGACTCAGGACGTGTGGATAATTGATTCTGCGTGCACAAGCCACATGACTTCCCATGGTGAATGGATCGAGCACAAGACGGAGGATAGAAGAAGCATACAAGTTGCGGAAGAAGGGAAACACATCGAATCTGCCTCATCAGGATTAATCCAAGCTACTGTACAAGGTAAGGACAAACTTAACAACGCTGTAACCCTGCATAATGTCCTCCATGTACCACACCTGAAAGGAAATCTAATGTCAATTCCAAGCGTGGTAAGAAGAGGGAACTCTGTTCTTTTGAATTCTGAAGGAGCATACATATACTCTTCTGATGACAAGCTAATAGGAACAGGAAACTTTGATGGTAACATGTACACATTGAACCTATCACGTTTATCTGAAGCAACTCATGTCCCAAACGAACATTGCTTGATTTCAAAGGACAATTCTAGGACTGCATGGCACAGAAGGTTAGGACATCCTAGTGACAACAAACTAGACCTGATTTTGAAGAACAATCTTCTAAAAGGCTTGGACTCTATAAATGGTACCCTTGATCAATGTGATGCTTGCTCCTTGGGAAAAATGACCAAAGTACCCTATGTTCACACAGATAACAATCAGGAAAGCTACCCATTTGAAGCCATTTATGTCGATCTCTGTGGTCCAATGAGAATAAACTCCTTGGGCGGAAGTAAATATTTCTTGACCATCGTAGATGGATTTTCTAGGAGAATATTTGTAGAATTTCTCAAAGATAAACTCTCGGCAGCAGAAGTTTTGAAGAAGTTTATTGTAAAGAGAGAAACGAGCTAAACTCAAAACTAAAACGACTTAGAACAGATAACGGAACAGAATTTATCAATAAAAACCTTGAAACCTTCATAGAATCCAAAGGAATTAAACATGAACTAACTACACCGTACACCCCAAGAAGCAATGGGAGAGTTGAAAGAGCTAACAGAACACTATTAGACAAAGGCCGAACACTTCTGGCAGACTCCCAATTACCCCTACACTTCTGGGCAGAAGCTGTGAATACAGCTGCATATCTGTACAATCTAACTCCACAACCAATGACCCAGACACTACCCCTATGGAAAAATGGAAAGGTAAAAGCCATCCGTCTCTCACATCATGAGATTTGGTTGTGAAGTCTTCTATAAACTCGAGAATCATCAAAGACACAAACTAGAAGCTAAATCTAAGAGAGGAATATTTGTAGGCTATTCAAGATGCAGAAGAGCTTATCGAGTATTTGATATCACAGCGAGAGTCATTCTTGAAACCGCAGACATTCACTTCAGAGAGAACAATAATGTCATCTCGGAAGAAAAGCAAAGTGATAATAATACGGACACTGACACATATTTCTTTATTCAGGAGGATGAACAACTGGACAATCATGTTCTATCAGATGTTGATATTGAAGAGCCAGCATCAGATACCATGGTCAACAGACAGACAGAGTCAAGTGAATCAGACAGACCACAAAGAACTCGAACAATACCTAAAAGATTCGATGACTACGTTCTGGCTACTACGAATGAAACCATTCCGAAAGACTATGAAGAAGCCATCGCATGCGAAGACAAGAAACATTGGGAGAACGCAATGCTTGAGGAAATACAGAACATGTACTCGCATCAAGTATGGGAACTGGTACCTAGACCTGTAAACGCTAAAGTTGTCAAAAGTAAATGGGTGTTCAAAATATCTAAAGACCAAGAAAACGAAAACAAAACTTACAAAGCTAGACTTGTTGCAATGGGATACAACCAAATCCCAGGAAGAGATTACAACGAAAGTTTCAGCCCTGTAATTAAAAATGCCACCCTCAGGACTATTTTGTCAATGGCAGCAACAAAAGATTCAGTCATTAAACTATTTGATGTAAAAGCAGCCTATCTAAATGGAAACATTGAAAATACAATATTCATGGAACAACCTGCTGGATTTGTCCAAGACAGAAACAAAGTTTGCAAACTCAACAAAAGTATTTACGGTCTACCTCAATCCGGAAGATCGTGGTATGAGAAATTCAGTCAAGTACTTCATGACTGTGGACTGGAAAAACTTAAATCTGATCCTTGCCTATTTAAATGGAAGAATGAAGACAAATACTTCTATGTAGGGATATATGTTGATGACTTTATCACTGTCTCAGATTCTGAAGATACCTCAAACAGATTCATCAATAAATTGAGACATCACCTGGAAATAAAGGATGTAACATGTAAAGGTATGTTTTTGGGAATCAAGATCATACAAGACAAGGAGGGAATTTCGCTACAGCAAAGCCACTATGTACAACAAATATTGCAGAAATATGGACTGGAAAATTGTAAGGAAGTTCCAACACCAGGTTCCAAAGAAATCAATTTGGACAATCATATTGAAGATGACAATTGTGAACAGCACACTTACCAGGAAGCCCTTGGAATGCTAATGTTTCTAGCTGTTAACACCAGACCCGACATTGCTTACATCACTAGCAAACTTTCACAGTACTCCAGACAACCAAAACAGATGCACTGGACAGCAATCAAAAGAGTTATGAGATACCTACGAGGAACAATTGACCTAGGAGTGAAATTTGAAAGAGGGAAGACTGGAATCCTGAAGTCCTACGCCGATGCCAGCTGGTCGACCACTCATGACGGAAAATCCTACGGCGGATATGTATTGAAGCTCGGCGAAGCAACTATAGACTGGAAAAGTAGTAAACAACCACTCGTCGCCCTCTCCACAATGGAAGCAGAAATGATAGCTGCTTGTGAAAGCTGCTGTCAAATCAAGTGGATAATAAACCTGTTACGAGAGCTGGAAGAATGGAATTTCATGGAAAAACCAACTGCAATCTATACAGACAGTCAGTCATTGATCAACTGGATCTCCAGCCCTAAACAAAGCAGTCGCTGTAGACATATCAACAGAAAGTACCACTTCTTGAGAGACTGTTATGAATCCAGAGACATCTGCCTTCTGTACAAGCCATCTCAGGACCTGGAGGCGGATATCTTCACAAAGGACCTATCCCGAGACCAGATGAAGAAACACCTGGAGAGCCTCAGCATCGTGGGAATAAAGCCAAAGTAAGGAGGGAATTGTTACACAGACTTTGACTTTAATCATCATAGATGCTGACGTCACTACGATGACGTAACTTCCAACTTCTACCTTCAAAAACTTGCTGTTATTGTTTACCGCTAACTTGTCTTAACAATATATGTAATGGAACAAGTCGTTCCTTAAATAAATATATATTTGTTTTTATCTAAAGGGATGTCCTCGTAACTACAACATACGTGAGTACAAAAACAACCACAAATCCTCAAAAAGAATAACCGTATTTTGCTAAGCCTATATCAATTATTATTATTATTTTCTCTCATTCTCCTTGTTAATATCATATGACTATTCTTTACGGCCTAAAATTATTGTTAATATATATATAGAGACAAATGTAGAGGCATACATGTATGACAGAGCAAGTGTCCCTAGGGGGACATAGCGCTTTAAATTGAAATAAATAAACAATATTTTAAAATATCATATTAACAAAATAAGATCGAGTTTCCTATATATTATATATATATATATATAAATGCATGTATGAGAAAAAAACAGCCAATAGAATTGATATTTTTAAAAATTTATATATTTTAAATTTGGGTGATATTTTCGAATGTTTCTTGGTAGATAGAGAGCTATTAAACTATTCATTTATTGATTTTTAAAAAGCTAACTCTGTGGCTTCTGTGTGTGTAAATCCCAGTACATTCAAAACAAATTGTTGCCACAACTAAACAGCATTAAATTTTTATATACATTCATAATGTATTAGGAGAAATATGCATCATTTATTAGCATAAGATATTCAATAGAAATTGTCCCTCTTATTATTATTATTATACCTGTCTTGGCTATTAATATAGACGTTTTCCTCTCTCTTACCATTTTCTTCTTTAAAAAAAATCACGCTAAAATCGATTTTGAATATCTTATAGTGTGTGAAAATATTACTTAGCAAAATATATTCTGTATTTTTTTTTTAAATTGCAATTTCACCACATTAATTCGAATTTTATACAATATCAAAATTAATGAATAATTGATCTCAATTTATTTTAGATTTAATCTTTCAAAATTTGAGTTTATTTTTAGAAGTAGTAAACATTAACTTTAATATAACATTCAATATATATTTCTATATATATATATAATATCAAAATGTTATTAAATATTGTAATTATTAATGGAAAATATGTTTCAAAGAATTATATATAACAGAAATAAATATGTGAAATTCTATTTTAAAGTATTTTCTTTCGAAAATATTGATTTTATGTTTTATAATTTATATCGTAGGCACACACACTTATACAATTATTTCATATAAAATGTATAAATGTATAGTTTACAAGCCTAAATATAATATTTTGTTTGTTTTAGAAATTGAATTTTTATAAAATATAGTTTTTAAAATAAATTTAATCTATTTCTACTTTAAAAATCTATTTTATATAACTTAATATATGTATTGACTTTTTTGTTATTATAATACATATCTTTGTGTGTATTGTGTATTCATAAATAATATTTAGAATAAATAAAACGTTTGTAAATTAACAGATGACCAACAGACGAATAAGAAATGTAAACAGCAAGACTAAAATTAAACTTTTCTTTTGGAGCTAAAAATAAAATAATTGTTTCGTGGTTCCAAGGAGGGAAAAAATTACACTGCAAAAATTTAGTCATACTTATTTTACTCGCTTTGCATTAATGAATGCATGAGAAGGCTAAATTTAAAAATGCAATTTGTTTATTATATTTTAAATTACCCTTTTTATTCCCTGTTGTATATTTTATATTTACACTTTTGTTAAATAATATATGTGTCTTATGTAAAAAGACGTGATATAAAAATAGCTGCACATTTTTAATAATCACGATATTGTTAGACATAATATTTACACTTGAAAATATCGTTTGAAGGAATATTTATTTTATTTTAAAATATCAATGTTCGAATAAAATTGCACACATATTATGGCGATATTTCAGGTTTTCAACAACGGTTTTCAGATTTTAATATCAACATTAAAAGTTTTAAAATTCACATTTTAAATTTAATAAATTACAATATACAAAGTTTAAAATAATATTATAAAATTGAATAACAATAATTTGAAGTTAAATTATATTTTTAAAAGTATAAATTCAATTTCTCTTATTGAACCCTTCTTACTTTGTAAAACTTTTATATCTATTTTTATATGATTCGTGAAGCCCATTTATGTTTTACGTTGATTTTGATTTTGAGGTAATACAGTGCTGTCCATAAAAATTGAAACACAAAGAAATCAGATAAAACAGAAGCTTATTAATCACATAATGTCCTGCTAGACATCTAGTCCGACACAGTTTGAGTGCCAGTTGTGACAAAAGTTACTATTACGGGTTATCACACAAAAAGCTAAAAACTAGGGCCTACAGTAAGAGCAACCTAATACACAGAAAAACGTACACTCAAGAGTACAACACCAACAACAAAAAGAAGGTAAATAAAAAAACCACGATTTGTTAAAGAAAATAAAAAGAGTACTCATCTTTTATTTGCAGCGTTGATAAGGAGCGGACCGGGGTTACACAGGTATGCGAGGAGATCACCAGACAAGCACACAGAGAACGTTTTAGCGTCTCCATTTGAACACGACTCCTCGCATCCCCTTTCAACCCTCTTTTATGTACAAACATGGCCACATTCGTCCACTGAGAAGACGTGGGAGATCAGTCCACTTAACAAACAAACAACATTCTTACCGCATAACTGAGAAGATTAAAAATTCTTATGTGTTTGTCAAATAATTTGACAGTTGCAGATACAAAATTAAATGCATCTTTAACTATATACTACAGTTTATCAATAGAACAGGTTGGAGAGGGGAGACGTTCCAGTTTTTCAGCAACCAATGATCAGATATTTTAAATTAGTGAAATATATTCATAATGATGATAACCTGGGTAGCAGACGAACATCCTCTGTATAGAGGAAGGTCATGACAACTTGGGTGGGAAACATTAGCCAGTACATATTGGAAGGTAGTGTAAAATAAATTCGAAGATAAAACATCAAGCTGCAAAATTTCTAAATTAACTAAATATAAGATAGAGTATATATTTTATCAAAATATAATTTATTTTACCTTAAAACGCGATATTAACCAGTTTTGGTTCTGACGCTTTTCGTCTAGCAAGAATAATGGAAAGGCTTCGACTTTCTATCAACAGTTAGGTAGAAATAAATTATATCTTGATCCAATATATGCCTTTTTAATTAAAGATATATTTATGGATACTCTATTTTCAAACAATCAAGAGTATATAAGAATATTATTAATTATAAAAACCGATTCTTATATAAATATTTTTCCGTTTATCATTACTCTTCACAATTCATCCTTTCATACTTCATCCCTAAGGTTAGAAATAATCGATATTTATCCCAAAAATAAAATTTCGATTTTTCATTCAAAAGAAACACATGCGGGATAATTTCTAATGTCGTTCTACAATCATAAACCGCATTATATTGTATTATATATTCTTGTGCCCCACACTTTTATCTATGAGCTTATTTCACAACCCATGTTCTCCATACCATTGCCGTTCTCTGTGTGTCGAATTTAATATCTTCAGAATATAAAATACTCCTATCCTTCCAATTCCAATTATCCCAACTTTCAATTACCCCAATCGCAAACGACATTTCAAGAATAACAAAACCTAAGTAATAGAATCTCACGCCACTAAACTTTCCCATTACAGAAGATCACAAGCGTCAGATCCTTTTAAACAAAGAATAATTAAGTCTAATAGAATATATGCTAATGCATTAATACAACTCTGAAATATGATTATATTTAAAAGCATAGTAGATAGTAGGCCTAATATGAAAATTATTTTATTAAATATATATTATAAATATAAAGATATTCTGCTGATTTTGATTATCTTGAGGATTATGCTATGGAATTATTTGCTGGTTCTTTTTAGTACTGAATGGTATTGGTAATGCAGTCGTGGCAAAAATCTTGAAAGTATAATATAAAAAAATAGTTTTGATCAGTAATTGCTTTAATTGAGCTAAAATAACATATAAAAACATAATTTGATAAAAGTACTGCCTGACTTAAGGCGTAAGAATTAAAAAAATATATTTACATAATTTACAAAAGGTTTAAGTCGGCCATTGGGAAACAACAACAATAGGTTATATAAAGGGAAGTCGCGACATGTTGAAGATCTGAATGGATTTGTAAATACCAGAGAGAATTGTCAGCGTTTTTATCACTTTTGTAAATATATTTATGAAATTTCTAAACTATTATAGACGCGTATGATTGTTCTTAAAATTAAACAATATCTACTGTCCTTACTGCAATGGAAAAATTAATGGGAGGACCTGGCTGGGAGGATTCACCACTGATGAGCCAGGCCCTCCTATTAATTTTTCCATTGCAGTAAGGACAGTAGATATTGTTTAATTTTCAAAAGAATCATACACGTCTATAATATTTTTGAATTTTCATAACAGATGGCGCTCTAATGCATCAAAATATATTTATGACTATCTGTCTTATTTTTGAAAGGATCAGGTTCCTAATCTTTCTAATCGTTTCTTTTTTACTTTTCTAACACAATGAGTTTATAACTGTTTTTGTTTAACAAATGTAAATTGACGCAATTATCCCTAGCGCGGATATGGCGTTTTGTGTGTTGAAATAAATAAAATATATATTTAAAAAAATAGAATTTTACAAGAATCGGCATCTCAATCGTAGAAACTTAATGGTCAATGACTATCTAAGCTAAGGAAACATTGCATGCTGATTGGCTAATGAACTTAACTCTGATTATCTGATCAAGGTAACATGACAGTTAACAGCCAATTAGAGTGCGAATAAAATGGACATATAAATATATAGACGAGAATATTATAGTAGATTGGGGATTTAGATATTATCATTTTACTTTTGAATTTATTTTGAGTTACATTTCAAGTAAATAAAGATGTGTAATTTATTGTGTAAGGTAGGAAATGGTAGAAGACAACCGTAGAGATGATCGGGAAATTCATTGTGATTCAAATCATTCAACCAACTTAAAATACCATTATCACAATTCACAATATATTGTTGCACCAAGTTGCAGCTTTGCAGAGTCATCGACCTTGGTTTCCGCCGTCTTGGTATTATACACCGAGCGGGTTTCCATACTTAAAGCAAATAAAGAAAAGTAAATAAATTACCTTTTAAAGTTATTGTGTTTATTTATTTATTATCTTCCTCGTAGGTCGTGATCCTGCGTCTTCCCCTAGGCCCTCTCTCGCTCCAATAACCAATCAAGATATATGTACAATAACAATATTACAAAAGGAATAAAACTATAAAAAGGAATGATACCCTTGTAAATAATCTGTTTTAAATAAATATTAAATATCATAGAATATTTTAATAAATGTAGGGCACATTGATGTAACAATATATATATTTATTAAAAACAAAATAGACATTCCTGACCGCTCACATGAGTTTTTTTAATATGGCAGAGCGCCATCTAGTGGAACAAAAATTAACTAAACGTTGATTTAGGCTTCTTACATAATATTTGGCTCACCCATTTCTTGTGATATATCAAGAAAAGTCAACCACGAACGGGTTTCGGGATGTTGGCACTCGTCAGTGTGGTGTAAGCTGTACTTCTACGACCAAATATTATTTCCTAGATGCTCTTTTTTCACATGTATATACACTCATTGAAAAAAATTATGAAAATTTAAAGTTTTTTTATGTCCCCGGTAGTTTATTTTTTGAAAGATAAAGAAGCAATTTTGTTCACACTTGGTTATCTCGTGTCTTCAATAAAGGTCACTGTGAATCAAATATCTTTCAGAATTATTGTCTTAATCCCGATATACATGCTAGAAGGTACAACTTCTTCAAATTTTGTCCATGAGTGTATATAGTGTATAATTTTAAATATCTCTCACAACATATTAACATCAAATAATTGAAAGGAGAAATATACGCTGAGGAGAGAAATATTAAATAAATAATATGTTTATAAAATTATCAATATTCGGTAACAATATTTTGAATTATGTTTGTGCTATCAATTTGTGTTCCATTCTTACATAGAAACAGTACAATGAATATAATATCTATCCACTCTTGTTATCTATATAGCTTTTTATTTTGTACATTTAGAAACAAAATATTCAATCCACGAGTGTTTTTATTATCCGGATCCTGTGTGGAACTAAATAGTTCGGATAATCGGAGTGTTTTCTTGTCTTTTTTTAGAACAAGCCTCTATATTTCTTCAGTAAATTGGATTCAATTAGAAAAATCAATAATACATCCAGGGCTAATTTTCTTGTATAACCTTTTATTTATCAAGCTTTCGGACTTATCAGCTTTTCGCGCGAGGGGAGTATTACCTAACTAACTAAACACCGACGTGTAAGATATAGATTTATATAAATGCTTATTAATATTTACATATTTCAAACTATACATATGATTTTAAGATAAATTTGTATATATTTATATATAAAGCAATTTCTATTACAAATTCAAAAATTTTGAGAAATATATATATGTCGTAATTTAATATCTATCCTTCTAGGAATTGATAAATAAAAGAGTTCAGGGAGACTTCGAGGAGAGAGAATACAAATCTGAAACTGGACTCGCTGCCTTTATGCAAAAAAAGAAACACATTTCCAAAATAATTAATTGCTACCAAGTTTAAAGATAGATAGCAATTAAAATTTATAAACGTAATTTAAGAATCGTTTTAATCGTGGTTATCAAATTTACATGAAAGGCATCCAATATGTATCCCAAGAGATTAAAATAAAACTATTATAAACCGAAAATGAAGATTGGTGGAACGCTTGGTTTGTTGAATCTGTGTCGATATATACAGAACATTATAGTATAATAAACTTCAAGGTTTAAAAAATGTAGGCGGTTTCTAGAAGAAGTATATATATATTGTAATATCGCGTCTTTTTTTAATATTTAGAACATAATCCATTGAAACAACTAATAGAATCTACAAATAAAAATGTTTGTAAAATCGCTTATCATCTTGTAGATCATCGCTTACGTATCTCTTCTTCTTCTTTCTTTTCCGGGTTAATTGGCTAAATAGACATGGTCTTCTAACACCGCTTACGTATCTCTTCTTCTTCTTTCTTTTCCGGGTCAATTGGCCAAATAGACATGGTCTTCTAACCCCGCTTACGTATCTCTTCTTCTTCTTTCTTTTCAGGGTTAATTGGCCAAATAGACATGGTCTTATAACCCCGCTTACGTATCTCTTCTTCTTCTTTCTTTTCCGGGTTAATTGGCCAAATAGACATGGTCTTCTAACCCCGCTTACGTATCTCTTCTTCTTCTTTCTTTTCCGGGTTAATTGGCCAAATAGACATGGTCTTATAACCCCGCTTACGTATCTCTTCTTCTTCTTTCTTTTCCGGGTTAATTGGCCAAATAGACATGGTCTTCTAACCCCGCTTACGTATCTCTTCTTCTTCTTTCTTTTCCGGGTTAATTGGCCAAATAGACATGGTCTTATAACCGCGCTTACGTATCTCTTCTTCTTCTTTCTTTTACGGGTTAATTGGCCAAATAGACATGGTCTTCTAACCCCGCTTACGTATCTCTTCTTCTTCTTTCTTTTACGGGTTAATTGGCCATATAGACATGGTCTTCTAACCCCGCTTACGTATCTCTTCTTCTTCTTTCTTTTCCGGGTTAATTGGCCATATAGACATGGCCTTCTAACCCCGCTTACGTATCTCTTCTTCTTCTTCTTTCTTTTACGGGTTAATTGGCCATATAGACATGGTCATCTAACCCCGCTTACGTATCTCTTCCTCTTCTTTCTTTTCCGGGTTAATTGGCCAAATAGACATGGTCTTCTAACCCCGCTTACGTATCTCTTCTTCTTTCTTTCTTTTCCGGGTTAATTGGCCAAATAGACATGGTCTTCTAACCCCGCTTACGTATATCGCCATTACAACTACGGTTATCCGCAAACTTGAGACATTCTCTGCATAGAAGGTCTGAGTAAAGCCGTCAAATATACGTACACCATGCAGATTGGACGATTTTACGATTGGACGATTGGACCATTGTGGTGACCAACAGAAGTTGATCGTTCGCCACATAGGAATTCTAAGAAAGACCGTTATAACTAGCCATTGAATAATTTTTAACGCTTTGCCAAATGTTTTAATCTTTGTTCGCTCCTGACGAGGACAAAAGAATTTTGTAGAAACGTCGAGATAATAAAAAGAGTTACTGGCCGAAGTATCTTTAATTTGAAGAACGTTATAGCTAAGGTCCGAAATCCAAATGGGCCGCTCAGCAAAATTCAATAATCAGAATGGATCATTCTGTGAAGAATTCTAAGAAATAACGTTACACTACGGTCACCAACTGAATGAGCCGCTCAGCAACAGTCAATAAACAGATCGTTCATTTTGTTAATAAGGATTTTAATAAAGACATTTTGTTTACCATACGGTATGTACCATTCTCTGCACAGCAAGTGCAATACGGTTGCAACTATGGTCATCAAAGATACAGTTCGCACAAAAGGTCTAGAAAGTGTGTTTACATCTAAGTTCACCTAACAGAACTGACTATTTTACCACACAAGTTTTTAAGCATGACGGTTACAATCTCGGCCACTAAAAAGAATAAATCATATTATCTCGAGAGGTCTGAAAAAGACGGTATCAACTACGACCATAAACTTGAGCATTTTCTTCACAGAATTTTTAAAAGACCTTTACAACTCTGGTCACATAAAATAGAATTCTATACATGGGATGTGAAGAAAGAGTTGTAGTTATACGGGCATCAATTAAAACCGGCTATTCTCCGCACATGAAGAAATACTGCTATAGCGAAATTCACCAACCGGAATTTTCCCAGAACGTCTAAGACTTATAAAACTACGATCATGAGCAAGAATTGACCATTCTTCGCAAACAAAGTCTAAAGAAATGCCGTTACAACTATGGTCATGAAAAAGAATGGTCAATTCTTCGCAAACAAGGTCTAAAGAAAGGCTGTTAAAACTACGGCTATGAACAAGAATGGTTCATTCTTCGCAAAATAAAAGTCTAAAGAAAGACTATTGTAACTGCGATTATGAACAAGAATAGATCATTATTCGTAGAATAAAGTCTAAAGAAAGACTATTGTAACTACCTTCATGGACAAGAATAGATCAATCTTCGAAAACAAGGTCTAAAGAAAGACCGTTATAACTACGGTCATGAACAAGAATGGACCATTCTTCGCAAACAATATCTGAAGAAAGCCCGTTATAACTACGGTCATGAACAAGAATGGTTCATTCTTCGCAAAATAAAAGTCTAAAGAAAGACTATTGTAACTACGATTATGAACAAGAATAGATCATTATTCGTAGAATAAAGTCTAAAGAAAGACTATTGTAACTACGTTCATGAACAGGAATAGATCACTCTTCGAAAACAAGGTCTAAAGAAAGGCTGTTATAACTAAGGTCATGAACAAGAATGGACAATTCTCCGCATAAAGGTCTAAAGAAAGGCCGTTACACAAGTACGGTCATGAACAAGAATAGACCATTCTTCTCAAAATAAATTCTATAAAGAAGCCGTTTCAACTACGATCATGAACAAGAATCGGTCATTCTTCACAAAGAAGAAAGACAGATATAATTACACTCACCTACCAGAATGGGCAATTCTCCGCATTGAAGTCTCAAAAAAGACGGTTACAAAATGCGCTGGTGTGCTAACTAAACGGTATCAACTTTTATAAAAAAGATAAGAAGACAAGTTTGTACTGGAACTATAAGATTAAATATCTATCAAATATTATTCCCGTAGAGCGAAATATTTTAATAAAAATAACACCAAGAATTCCCGCCAAACGAGAAGTGCGCAGAGAGAAGTAAACAAATAACCAAATTTATAAAACTTCAAGGATTTTAAACCTGTTATCGCACAATTTATGATTTTTTGAGAGAGTATACAAACAGAAGATAATCCAATATTAGAAACCAAAACAAAGAAATAACTTTAATAAAGCTTAATAACCCAGATAAGAGGATCATAATGGTGAAATTATTGGATAAACAAACAGAAACGTTGTCAAATGTTCCATAAATGTTGGCAGGAAGTTATCGGCACAGCATGCCGGTCGTACGGCGGCAACCTACCGGGCAGGTAGACCAGCAGCAGCAGCAGCCAAGGGTTCCCCATCCTCACGCCCAGTGCGCAGCGCCCTCTGTGCCAGCGCCAGCGCGCGTCGATCCGAGCCCAACTTTGTCGCCAAGTTCCGCCCACAGGTAAGTGACCGGGACGGCGAAGTACGCACCTCTAACGTCCGGTTAAACTTCCAACAAGTATCTTCGAACCAGCCGGAGGATCCCAGAAATTTTGTGTCACTTCAAATTTTGTCGTTCACGCACCTCAAAAATCTACAAGACAATCGCTAATCTGTACAGTGTTCCTTTATGTCAACTCGCTCTTAGAAGCGGCGACTCTTGCGCGACCAGTTCAACCTGAGAAACAGTAAAACACTTTAAACTTCTCCAGGATTTTAAAATTCCGAAACTTATCGCATTTCAGTTTTGCTCTCTACTTAATATTCGATGCAATTTTAATACCGTAACTTCAACAGTCTTTGGTCGAAGTTACTTGAAATCAAGATGAGCGTTTTCTTTGGAATGTTGATTGTTGGCAATGTTGATGTTTTGACTTGTTGTTTGCGGTGTGACCAAAACTACCTCCAGACAGAACCACCATATCTGTGACGGGGCTTGAAGTCTTTAAATTATAGCACACCAAAACTGACATAAATAAACTCTACTCCAGTTTATGGTGATATTGAAGTTGTATGGACATTCTTGGCCCAACCCAACTGTGAATACAAGAAGCAAAAATGGTCTGGCACTTTGTAAAGGCGAAAACAAAGGTATAGACAGCGGAGTACTCTTGTTATACTAGATGGTACAAAATCCCCTCTACACTTCGTTTCTTTTATAAATTAAAATCACCGATATTTCAAGTCTTCCGACCTTCCTCGGACCCAAATAATAAAAAATAAACTCCAACAAAAATTTATTTATTTGTTTTATTTCATTTTCATATCTAAAATTTTACTTACACACACATACAGCTTTTATAAGACCACCAGTCTTATACAGACTCACTGCAGAAAGGAAACATAGATGGAACTCCTATACTCCAGGCAGCACAGAACCCAACAACAGCCTTCAGGTCCGACGCATGTCCAATGGCCACACGTTCCTTCGTGCATACATTAAGGTTAGCGTATCACTGTAAAGGCGAGTGTGGAATTTGACTTGATTTTAACAATGGCACCAAATTTCCATTACGCCCATTGTTGAATCACTAAGGGCTATAGTTCAGAGTAATATGGTTGAGGTGTTTTGTAGTAAATACAGTAGAAGTTCTTTCTATGTGTAAAGAAGCATTCTCGTTCTTTAATGCTATCATTTCCTATATATATATGGTGCGTTGTTGCCCTATATTAATGTGTGTTGTACAGTTAATGACTGATACAGGGCAGATGGAATAAGCATCAAGTCTGTCCTCCCAGTGAAACAGCAGTCCTTAGTATTCACACTTGAAGATGACCATCAATGGATAATAACCATCCTGAGTGGTTACAAGGCTTTCCTGCTATATACCAAATGTGACTCACAACCTGCATCATCGACTGTATTGGCTCATCCAGCGACAAACTCTACCCATCCTATCAGACAGAAGGCTTGAGATTCACAGCCTTTAATATGTATCGTGTAGCGCTGTTGCACTTTAACCTCCAACCAATTCTTGAGCAATTATCCTTTATTGCCAAACTACTATAGAAACCATGGCGTCTAAGATAACAAGACTACTGAGAACTAACTGCTTGTCTCTGGAGTTCCTAACTCTAGACTACTTAACTAATTTAGACGTCCTATTTATACCACCAATAAGTAAAATCAGAACTATGCAGAGGGTACTACAACAAAGAACAAATATTCAAAGACACAACAATTATATTGAGTGAACTAATCAAGAAGAAATTAAAGTTTTCATAAGCATCCTACCCCATGCTTTATATCCTTAGAAACTAGCGATAGTAGCCCAGACTCTAAGGATAATTTTTGTATTAGTTTTCTTATTTTCTGAAGAAAGGATTTTTCAGATTTCTACCAGCAATGCAGTGGAATATATAGGCTCTAGCCACTGGTTTGATTGCCTCTTAGTCTCGGGATCATATCCGTACACCCATGTTTCATCTCCCGTGATAACAATTTTGAGCCAATGGGGATCAGAATTAAACATTTAGACCATGTTTTTGCACGTTTCTTTGCGGTGCTCTTTCTGCTCATTAGTTAAGAGATGTGGGACAAATTTAGCCGGGGATCGTTTAAGATATAATGTGGCACGAAATATGAAAATAATTTTTAAAATATTGAATATTCTGACGGTATTGCAATTAATATAAAGAATAAAAAGTATCGAAAGGAAAGCATTCAATATAAGTGAGATCTTGTAAGACATATATAGAAGGAAACTTAATATCAAAAATAAAAATTCATTACTTTCAATAACAATGTACTTGAAGAATTCAAAATAAATATTGACGGTATGGAAATATGGAACAGGTTCAATGTTCTACTTAACTTGTAAACATCATTAATGTGGAGTAAATATGTAAAAAAAAAGAAGTCGAGGTCAGAATCGCGAGGGTAAAAGTTGTTTTTAATTGAAGAGATTCTATAAAAATATACATAGTGTGTCAATAATTTCCAGAAATGCTAAATATGTAAAGAAATACAAAAGTATAATAGAGTTTCATTCAAAATTTCTCAAAATAATCACTGTCACTATCTATACACTTGTTCCATCTTTTTTTTTTTCAGATATCAAAACACCTCTGAAAATCCTCATCTTTCAGGCTTTTCAAAATATTTTTCGTATTCTCCTTTATTTATGGTATTGAGTCAAATCGACGTCCTTTTAAGTCTTTTTCAATTTTAGGGCAAAGGAAAAAGTCGTTGGGAGCAAGATCAGGAGAATAGGGTGGCTGGGGTAGTAAAGCAATTCTGTGTTTAGCAAATAGAGTTGTACATTGACGGCCGTATGTGGCCGTGCGTTGTCATGATGCAAAAGCCAATTTTTCTGATGCCATTTTTGTGGTCGTTTCTGACGCAGAGCCTCCCTTAAACGCCGCAATACATCAGGATAGTAATGTTGATTAATGGTTTGACCCTCGGGCACGAATTCATAGTGTATCAATTCCTTTACATCAAAGAAAGTGATAAGAAGACACTTAAGCTTCGATTTGATCATCTTTGCTGTCTTGTATATTGGTTCCCCAGGCTCTAGCCACTGGTTTGATTGCCTCTTAGTCTCGGGATCATATCCGTACACCCATTTTTTATCTCCCGTGATGACAATTTTGAGCCAATGGGGATCAGAATTAAACATTTCGACCATGTTTTTGCACGTTTCTTTGCGGTGCTCTTTCTGCTCATTCGTTAAGAGATGTGAGACAAATTTAGCCGGGGATCGTTTAAGATACAGATCATTCTTTATGATGGTTTGGCATGTTCCAAAAGAGATATCCAAGTCTTCTGATAGATCTCTGATAGTTATTCTTGGGTTTTCTTTGATCGATGACTTTATTTTGAGTGCATTTTCGTAGTTTCTTATCGATAAAAGTATTTCAGTGTGTATATCATCCTTGACGCTTGTTCGACCAGCTTTAAATCGTACAAACCATTCAAATGTCCTCGATTGTGATAGAACATCTTCTTTAAAAGCCCGCTTCAACATTTGAAATGATTCGTTAGATGTTTTTTCCCAAATTAAAGCAAAACTCTATGCAGATTCGCTGTTTTTCAATAAAGTCCATACTGAAGTTAGAAAATGTTCTGATATACTCGAGCTTATAAATTCGAAAAAACCTGAGCGCGTGCGTCTGTGTGATCAATTTTTTTCTACGTGTTGATAAATGTTTTATCTATAAGGTCCTTATAAAATTATTTCATTATTTTGAATATTTTACGTGATCCAGTCTTATTCCTGTAAATTATTTACCACACGTTTTATATACAAGATATAGGATTCTATGGAAATTAGAATTGACGCCTTTAAACGATGCTTCACTGGCAATTACAGGCGTTATCTGGGGAACACCAGTGTTGCTAAAAAAAAAGAATATAAATAGCTTATTTTATTTTTTTAAATACAATAACTTCAACGATTCGTTTCTTTATTTTTTTACAAAAATTAGATATTTTTTCAAACCAAAAATATGTTTCATGGCGCTAACTGCGTTAAATACAGCTCTGCGAAAGTATAGTGAGTGATTGTGTGTGTTTTCATATCCGTTGGAATAAACTATTTTCAAAACACAGCACGGATAGAATAGATGGAATATGACAGACATTTCTTAGGTATAACAATACATAGCACAAGCTATAATCATTAATTCAAGGATACCAAAAGACATCACTCTAATATCCATTGAAGAAAAAAACAGAACGACTGAATTTTGAAGCAATAATATCTACAAAATACGGCAGGAATACCTTGATGAATATGTGGTTTCTGAATGAATACTTCACTTCTTCAGTTGCAATGATATCACTTTATCTCTTTTGTCATTCTTTTTTACAGCAATTACCCTACAATGAATCTTCCCATCTTACAAAGTCTCCCCGGTCTTCTCACATGTCAGTGACTTCGATAGTTAAATGGTTATCCCTCATTCTGTCTGATTAGATAGTTTGCCTCCTTTTTAATATCCTATATAGTGAGATATCAATAAGTCCAGAGTACTTTCTTATCTCAGAATGTCCTAACTTACTAATTCCCCATATATCTGTCACTTAATTAACCTTTAAGCTATTACTATACTTTGTTCTCCATGTTTTATGTTATTAAATTTTTTGGTTCTATATATTTCCGAACGTTGAATATGATTATCGAGTGAAATTTAACTTATATCTAACTAGAGAGAGAGAGAGAGAGACAAACGCGAACCCGGCTTCAGTTAACCATTGTTTAGATGCATTTCAGGCACATTTTGTTATGGAACTTAATCAGTACGTTAAAAAACCAAAGCCGTTCCTATATTGAAGGTAATTGCATCTAGAAACACGGCATACTCAGATGTCTGTTCGAATTTTCTAAAATGGTGGTGTAGCTTATTCGTTAATCTGAAGTTACGCAACGGGTAGAAAAAAAGGGAAACGGCGACTTACGCACTACTTATGTAAATTTCTGGTTTGACAATGAAAGTTGACATGTTGAAGGCCCCGAGAGCTTGACGCCTGATTTTTTTGTGTTGTTTGTATGTTGTTGTGATAAAAAGACATACTCTCATAGGCGAAACTCAAGGAAGTTGTACATTTTAACATGTATATCGGGATTCAGACAATAACTCTGATAGATATTACAGTGACCTTTATTGAAGACAAAGAGATAACAAAGTGTGGCCAAAATTTCCTCTGTCTCCTTCAGAAAGACAGACAACCGTCGAAATCAAACACTTTCCACTTCGTTAAGTTTTGTCCATGAGTCTAGCTATTTCTAATAATTATTTTGTTTTGAATAATTAGTAAAAAGCCACGAAAATGCGCAAAGATTATATCTTTGAGATTTTAAAATAAATCGAATATCTCTTTGAATCAAAACTACCTTTTTACTCTGAAAAAAATCATCATTCTGCCATGTGCTTCAATTTATTTAAGACAGTCGATTTATAAACTTTTCTTTTGGTATTTGGCTTAATAAGGAGTGACCACGTGAAAGCCTGGGACCATTTTCGAACGTCTTTTTTTAATTCTTTCCAGATAAATTTTGATTTAAGTTGATTAATTGTAGCCTTTATACCCGGATGATTTAAATCGTGAAATTGATGAAAGATTTTAATTCGAAATTTTTCTGGAATAAATGGTCTTATATTTTCTGTTGACACATCACACCAAAGCATTTTGCCAGATTGTAATGGTTATTGTTTAAATTTTAGCGATGTATTTTCTTTGCGTAGATTAAGTAATTCATCACTATTATTTTGTTCCTCTGCAATTTTATCATAATCAATACTTGTAACTGCTTCTATTCTAGACAATGTATCTGCAACAATGTTTTCTTTACCACTAATATGCCGGATGTCTGTGGAAAATTGTGAAATATATTGAAGCTGTCTCTGTTGTCTTGGCGAAGCTTTTTCATTATTTTGTTTGAAAGCATATACTAATGGCTTATGATCCGTGAATATATAGAATTCTCTATCATAGGTACTGTATACCTTTTGAGCATTATTTAACTTCTTCGAAAAGAATGCTATTGGCTTCCAACAACTATTTTCACATTGCTGCAAAACTGAACCAATAGCATTATTAGATGCATCTGTACAGAGCGATAATGGAAGTGCAGGGTTGGGGTAGCATAATAATGCAGCACTTGCTAAGTCTTGTTTACATCTTTCAAACTGCAACTTGGCCTCTTCTGACCAATCGATTTTTCTTTTATCATTCTTTTTTGAATCTTTCAGATAATCATGAAGAAGAGCCTGCGTAGAAGCTGCGTTCTCAAGATATCTACGATAAAAATTTACCATACCTAGGAAGGTACGCAATTCCCGTTTCGTCGTTGGCAGTTTATAATCTAGAATTGTTTGAACTTTTGATGTAAGCGGTTGAGACCCTCCATTAGTTATCCAGTGCCCTAGAAATTCCAATTGGTCAACTCCTAAGATAGATTTAGCGATGTTTATGCGCAATCCATAGTTTTGTAGTTTCTCGAGAACCAGTTTTAAATGGGTTTCATGTTCTTCACAAGTTTCTGAAGCCACTAATATATCGTCCAAATAGGGAAATGTAAAATCCAAGCCACGAAGTACTTCATGAATAAAACGCTGAAACGTAGCTGGTGCATTCCTAAGACCAAAGCTCATGACGTTAAACTCATAAAGTCCAAATGGAGTTATTATGGCTGTTTTAGGCTTGTCCTCCTCGGCAATGGGGATCTGGTAATAGGCTTTAAACAAATCAAGTCTAGAAAAAATCATCTTTCCACTTAAAATATGCTGAAAGTCCTCCAATCTAGGTATTGGGTAGCGATCAGGCAAGGTTTGAGAATTTAATTTTCTGTAGTCACCACAAGGTCTTAATGTGCCGTCTTTTTTGGTGACCAGGTGAAGTGGACTAGCCCATTGTGATTTTGATGGCCTGATTATTTCATGCTCGAGCATAAATTGGAACTCTTGTTTAGCTTCATTTAATCTTTTTGGATCCAACTGTCGAGCTCTAGAGAACACTGGTGGTCCTTTTGTTATTATAAAGTGCTTCACATCGTGATTAGCTTTCATTATTCCTACGTTGGGCCTCGTAATATCTGGGTAATTAGCCAATAGTTTAGAAAATTTTGATGTTGTTCTATAAGAGCTAAAAGTCTCTTCAGAGATTGAGCAGATATCACCTTTTATTGTCAGGTTTGTTATACCGTCAATCAATTGTCTTCTATTAATATCGAGGATTAATTTGAAATTATTTAGAAAATCGGCTCCAAGTATACCCCTGTTGGTTTTAGCTATTACAAATGGCCATTGGAATTGTCGCCGTAGACCAAGATCTAAAGATAATATTTGAGTACCGTACGTGGAGATTTCCGTTCCATTGGCTGCATATAGCTTGAAATCGTTCAGGGTGGTCCCAATTTTTCCTTTGAAAGGTATTAAGGAAACATCAGCTCCACTATCTACTAAGAATCGCATGCCAATATTTTTGTCACTTACAAATAAACGGTTATTGCGACGTATGTTCTGTCCAGCAGCAGAGTGCGTCGCACCACTTACTGCTGGTTGGAGTTTTCCGCATTGACCCATTCACATGGCTTTTTACATTTTCCAGGTAGGCAGTTTTTTTCATACCTATAATGGAAATAGCAAAATTTTCCCTTTGGATTATATCCGCCCTTAGATCGGGAACAGGAGCGTGCATTGTAGCGATAATCACGTGAACTTCGGTCACGAGATCTACCTTGATGTTCCATTTTCATACTTTCTATTTTCTGTTCCAGAGATTCTATTTTTTTTAATAACATTTTTGTTTCATTCTCCGGCTTATCTGCCTCGTAAATCTCCGCCTTGGGGTTTAATTCGGCTATTCTATCAGCCATTACTGCCAATTTGTCGAGCTCTTCCTCGCTAATTATTAAAATTTGCTGAATTGCCTGTGGTAGTTTTTCGAGCCATAGCGTCTTTATAAATTTATCGGATAAGTCCTCTGTTGCTAATGATTTCAATTTCTGCAACAGCTGGCTAGGCTTTAGATCACCTAGTTCAATTCCCGATAGCAGTTTTCGAATTCTTTTTGATTCGCCATCTTTAAATATTCTAAGAAGTCTCTCTTTTGCCTCTGAATATTTATTTATTTCTTTAGAGGTAATTATATCCCAGAGGTTTTCGACATACTTTGGTTCCAATTGAGCGATTAAATAATTGAATTTCGTATTTTCTGTCTTTATATTATTTATCAAGAACTGAGCCTCCACTTGATGGAACCATATATCAGGTCTTTCAATCCAGAAAGGTGGAAGTTTAATATTTACCTTATAGGTCTCAACTTTCTCAGTTTCCTCACTTTTCATTTTATCAATTCGTTGTGCTGGTTCTTTTGTTCGGCTCACCAATTTATGCGGTGGTTAATAACAAACCACATAAATAATTTCTTAAAATTATATTTGATAGCGATTTTGTTATAAGTTGAAAATTTGCCTTGAATTAAATACCAAACGATGTACGTTTTCGTTATTTTTAAATATTTCGAAATATGTTATATATTTTTGTTTTAAATATAAATATTTAATATGTATTTCTTAAATATTTATAATTTGATATTATGAGTAATTTTATTTTTCACTTTTGATCAAATTGAAATTCTTGTTTGATTGCTTGCAAATGTTCGTTAAAGTTTATATTTTAAAATACCGCATATTTAAATTTATGTGGGCGGCATAGATTTATAAGCGGAGTCGTTTACAAATTATTTATTGTAAAATCAACTTTTAATTACATTTATTTATACAAATTATCAGTATGGTTAAATTGGCGTATATTACATGTTGAAGTTATTTTTTGTTTATATGTGTGTGGTCAAATATCATTTCTAGATTATATAATGTTAGATATGTGTGTTTGATATATCATAGATAAATATTTACATTTTATATGATTTATGTTTTATATTTAAAATGATGTATAATTATTTTATTATATTAATATGACAACAATTAATATGATATTAATGTTAATATATGGGAGCCGCTACACTATCTTACCTTTCATTAATAATAATAATTTAAAAATAAAAAAAACATTTTTTTTTATCTTTTATTCAAATGCACTAAAATGGAAAAAAAAAATTGTATCTTCTGTCATTGAGCAATTAGATGTATCTGAGTGAAAATAAAAGCGGCGGGGGACGATCATCATGAATTTCGAACCTAATGTGATTTAATATGTAGCAACTGATTAGCGATTTTTATAAGTGTTTGTTATATTTTTACCTCTTCTCTAAATATGATGGTCCCCCGCCGCTTTTATTTTCACTCAGATACATCTAATTGCTCAATGACAGAAGATACAATATTTTATATTTTTATTTTTAGTGCATTTGAATATTTAGACTTTAAAAGAAATATAGAAATTTGTTCATTCCTGGCCATTCCGACCACCCAGAAGTCTGAAATTTTGTAGACTTACATTGTTCATTGGACTGAGTGAGTGTTAAAATTTTTATACTTCTATGTGATCTGGAAGTATATCAAAATTAATTTGCTAAATTTGAAAGGCAATTTGGAAATTTGTCCATTTTCGGCCACCCTGACAACCCAGAAGTCTGAATATTTGTCAACTTGTATTGTCATCGGGTTCTGAAAGGTTTGCCAAAGTTCAGATTCCTACGTGGCCTAAAAGTATTTCAAAAATCGATTGCAAGATTTGTGGACATACAGACAGACAGGACAGCAAGTTAAATAAAAGCTTTTAAAAATAAACTCTCAGAATTTGCATTCATTTATTGGGTAGATCTCTGGCCTATAACTCAGGATTCTACGTTGGTGCGTTAGAAGTGAGACAGAACTTGTGGTGGATATAAAAATAAAGGTTTCTTCTCCCGTCAAAACCTAAGCGCCATCTATTCACCATCGCCGAAAACTAGCAGATTCAGGTCGATGACAAAGCCACAACCCCAGCTTTGGTAAACTGAGAAATGTCAACATAGAGACCATGGTTTCGGGCTAATGGCCCTCCTCAGTTCTAGGAGAACTTTCTTTCATGAGATCAACAAGGGATCAAAATAAATCTTCACAATTTTCCAAAAAGGTAAAATCTTGTAATGTGGTTAGGTTATATCTATGGCCAAAATATGGATGGAAATTTTGCCGGAAGGATAATGATCTATGAAAATAAATGTCGCCTCTCCTGTCAAAATAAGGCGTTAGTTATTTCTTTATTTTTATAGATCAGGGCCATTAGCTCGACATTATGGTCTTGAGGAGGTTACCAAAGCTGGTGTTGTCGCTTTGTCACCAACTCGAGTCCACAAGATTGAGGAGGCGGTCAATAGATGGCGCTTCGTTTTAGCGTCTATTTTGACGGGAGAGGCGACCTTTATTTTCATAGATTAATTTCCTGCCGTAAATATTTCCAGATCTCGTGTTTTACTTAATTTTTATAATTTTATAATAAGATATGTCTGAAATTTTAGCTTCAATTTACTTTGTCTTTAAAACTTCAAAGCTCTCACATTTTAAATAAAAAGGAAAATTATTGAAGTTTATTTTTATAGCTTTACTTTCATTATATTCCTACAATTATATTTATAATTTATTCTGGTTATACACTCATGGACAAAATTTAGGAAGTTTCATAGTTTAAAGTCGCCGGTCGTCAATTTTTTTTTTAAGGAGACAGAGGCAATTTTGCTCACACTTGGTTATCTTGTTTGTCTTCAATAAAGGTCACTGTATATCAAATATCTTTCAGAGTTATTGACTGAATCCCGATATACATGCTGAAAGGTACAACTTCCTTAAGTTTTGTCTATAAGAGTTTATCTAATGTGAATTATTTTAGGGAATATCTTTTATATCAATAATACGTTTCTATTTCTCTCTTAATTAAAATAGATTAAAAGTTCTGTAAAATTATAAAATATTTGTTATATATAGTTTGTAATTTGTAAAATAAACTACCATATGAATATATATATTCTAAATTAATATATAATAACAATTCTAAGATTATTTTTCAATTAAAAAGTAAATGAGTTTAATTGGGAGTGTTTCAAAATGCACCGATCTGGGAATATAATAATTAAAATGAATGTAGACGTGTGTTATACAAAACTTCTAAGTTGAGACTTTTCATCTCTTAGATACACTGGCTTAATTCAGCAGGTGATAATCTCACAGACAACACTAGACTGCATCTTGTCAGTTTTTTAGCCTTTTTGCTAGCAGTATATGTTAGAATTCCCTGCTTAGTCTGTTATTCAATCCTGGATATTACAAGATTGCCCCAAAAGTTTGTAAACATATTATTATTTATTAAACGATAAGAACTCTTAAAATTTGGTTAAAGGAATAAGCATAAAAAGACTAAGAGGAGCTTCTTTCAAAATTTTATTCTGCAAGCTTTCGGACTAGACGTCCTTCTACAGGCAAAGGATAGTTGTAAAAACTAACTTAGTTTTTACAACTATCCTTTGCCTGTAGAAGGACGTCTAGTCCGAAAGCTTGCAGAATAAAATTTTGAAAGAAGCTCCTCTTAGTCTTTTTATATTATTATTTATATTTTACAAGTGTTTACAAACTTTTGGAACAACCTTGTAATTCTGAAATTTGGCCCACCCGTTGAGGAAAAAATACTGGAGGCGCGCTAACTCTGATCTTCCCAAATGTCGGGAAAGGATACTGCAAGCCCTCGACTAGGACGTAAGGAGGGGGTCGGTGGAAGGATGGTCTAAACTGTTGGTTTTCGACCGCTACGACCCGGGTTCGATTCCCGCATTGGGCAATTTTTTTCTGATTGAAAAAAAATTCTCCAATGGCCCCCTATTCTTTCAAAAGTCCAACCTTACCAGCGAGAGTGCAAGTAACAAAACGGGGCTCTGGCACATTAGTAAGTGCAAAGTCGAACTGCGTTTCATATGTGTAGACATGTGGTGCACTTACAGTAAAAGCAGTCGTCTACTTCTACCCACCATGATTATCATGGCCTGTACCATGTGTACTAGGGATAAGCAAAAAAAGGATGTAAGGGGCACTATTGAGAGAGATGTCACTAAAGCTCCCTGCAATTTTATCCGATCTGTAAATAGTGATGACCCTAATAGACCATCGTTGTCAAAGCCAGTGCTTCTGTCCGCCCTAGCCTCGAGTTTGTCATAGCTAATAACGGACGATAACAATGCGAATAAATCAAAAATCTATCATTTTGAATATTACTGTTCTAATGTTCATTTCAATATTTTGATATTGGCCCTTGCAATAAAAATATGTTTTAAGTTCTTTATAATGGTATTTCTCAATTTATCCCTGCTACACACAGACATTCTGTAGGTATCTATAATTTCGCACTTTCTTTTTAAACGTAGTTTTTTAAATTCTTTCATATTTGTTTCTTTCGAAATTCTTTTATAAGTGACTCTTTCGAAATTACCTTATGAATAGCAAAATATTTTCAATTTTTTTATAAGGTTGTCCCAAAATTTCGTGTTTTTCTTGATACGTTGTTTATCATTTTACTTGGCGAATAATATTATTACGGCGAATACATAATACAATATAATATACTGCGGCCTGTAATTGTAAAACGACACTGGAAGTTACACCGCATGAGTTTCTTTTCAACGAAAAATTAAAATTTTATATCAAGGTGAAATATCGACTATTTCTAACCTTTTTGGATGAGGTATGAAAGGATGAATTATGAAGAGTAATGACGAACGGAAAAATAAAGGTGTCCAGGGACTTCCAGTGTCGTTTTACAATTACAGGCCGCAGTATATTATATTGTAAGTTACTTTATGTATCATTTACGAACGGAAAAATACGTCCAGGGTAGCCTAGTGGACATGGCATCTGCCCGGTAAGCGGAACATTGTGGGTTCGATTCCCATCCCTGGACACTTTTATTTTTCCGTTCGTCATTACTCTTCATAATTCATCCTTTCATACCTCATCCAAAAAGGTTAGAAATAGTCGATATTTCACCTTGAAATAAAATTTTAATTTTTGGTTGAAAGGAAACTAATGCGGTGTAACTTCCAGTGTCGTTTTACATAATACAATTACTTTATACATAATACAAAGGCATTATACATAAAGGCGAATAATATTATGGGGAATAATATTGGTATTTCAATTTTTGCAAGTGTTTACGAACTTTTGGGACAACCTGGTATATCTGTTTCTTTGAAATTCTCTTATAAGTAACTATTTCGTAATTTTATTATTAACATCCCTTTCGCAATTCCTTCTGCATTGAAAGATTACCATTACAAGTACGAATTCTCTTTAACCAACTTTCTTATTCTCTATTGAATAGTTGTCCTCGAATAGTTCATATAGATATGTGCGCACACATACAACTGATGAATCTCTCTTTGTTAAATCTATAAATATGAAACATGAAGGTGTGTGTACAGATACGAATTATTGAAATGTACATATCAAGGTGTTACAATATATATATATTGCTTATCCCTAGTACACGTGGTACAGGCCATGATAATCATGGTGGGTAGAAGTAGGCGACTGCTTTTACTGTAAGGGCACCACATGTCTACACATGTGAAAAGCAGTTCGACTTTGCACTTACAAATTTTCCAGATCTCCGTATGGTTACTTGCACTCGCTGGTGGGATTGGACTTTTTCAAGAATCGGAGGCCATTGGAGCATTTTTATCAGGAAAAAAGTGCCCAATGCGGGAATCGAACCTGGGTCGTAGCGGTCGAAGAACAACCGAGTTTAGACCATCTTTCCACCGACCCCCGTTACAATAATTTATGTTTGGAGTCTAACTGTAATCCAAAGGTCAGTCGGTTAAATTGACAGAGATCGAGCACAGTGAGAAAGGAGGAGGGGACAATGCTAATTAGGTTAGGTTGGGGTGAAAAACGCCGCTGATGAAGACCAGGGGAAGGAAAAGAAGAATAAAAAAGAAATATTGGGGGCAGGAATCTGGAGCTTTAAGTAATTACAGAAGTGTTTACATAAACTAAGAACAACTTTACACAAAATCAATTTCCGAGAAAAAAAAATATTTAAAATTTTAATATGTGCCTTCAATCTGATTTCTTGGGATTTTTTAAAGATTAAAAACCTTGTTTTTTTTAGCTGAACGTCCCTCGAACAACACTAGTGCCCTCTTGTAGAGAAATACAACTCTGTGGTATAATCGCAGATATTTCTGCTAATTATCATAGAGGTGGAGCATGTATTAGCTCCTCCCCTTATATGGATGATTTATTTCAATGATTTTGTGTAGAAATCAGAATTATATATATTATTCCGTATTTTTTATAATTATTTTTAATGTTAGGATGCCAATTACACAAAATTTAAGCATCAATTTAGTTTTTTGAATCATAAAAACGCAAATTAAAAGGTGCGTATACACAGAAGACGTAATATTATGGCTATTTCCACAGGTTATACTGTATTAAATCGAATAAAGAATTAGCTACACGAAATTTATTGAGATGCTGCAAGCGCGAATGCCAGCTATTAGTTTTTTAAAGGTACTACTAGTTAATAAAAGTCAATCGTTGATAAAAAAAAATCTTTGAATACAAAAACTAAAATCTAAAAGTTACTTAACTTCGATAAAACTGGGCTAAGAACTTTCAAGCCAAAGATGCTTTTCCTTACGGCCCTATATAAAATGATATAATAAATTGAATAAAATAGCTCACACAAGAGAACTTATTCAGATAATAAAAAGGTATTTTGAATTGGAAAAAAAAAAAGAACTTTAATATTTATACATAAAATATTTTCGAAATTACTTTAAAATCCAGAGTTTGCAAAACAATTAAAAATGAAATGTGAAGCTATTTCAATGCAATGTATTCAAATAATCTCTATTTACATACGCTAATCTACGTTAAAACCCTATCTAGAATGTTTTCAAAATGTTAAAAATATTTTTGATATTTATTTATAAGTTTTCTTATCTTTTTATATTGAGCGAGTAGCAATATTCTGTCTTCTTGTTAATGCTGTTGTTGGACATTGAAACTAGGGTTTCTGAAATCAAACTTTGTTACTTGTTTGATTACCATTGTAGTGATATGATGGTTTATCAAGATCAAGCTGGTAGTGTCTTTCTTGTGTATGTGTTTAACTAGGAATGATTTCACATCTGTATTATTGATATTCCTTTTCTGTTCCTGTATTCTTGTTCCAATGCTACATTTAGTTTACCCTACATACAAGTACCTTGTATCTGCTATTACATTCATCACATTGTACGGAATAAATATATTCTGTAATACCCATGATGTTTTTGCTTCGCCTTGACTTCATAATGGAATTCCTCAGCTGCATATCTCAGTTTGGGGAGTGTTGAAATAGGTTTCAACGCTCTATTTATGTAGTATATGTGCTATCTTATTGTTGATAAGCGAATACAGGTAGATCTGCTAGGCGACTATAGTTTTCGGTGATTTGGTTTGTGGAAATGTCTTTGTATAAAATAAGATGTGTATCCCATCCTTTCTAAGTTCTTGTATGTATTAGCTTTTCTTTATTATGTTTATGTATTTATATATTATTATAGCTGTTTTATCCTAATTAGTTTTTTTTTTATTTTATTTAGAGCCGTGAGGAAAAGCCTCTTTAGCTTGAAAGCTCTCAGGCCAATTTTATCGTGATAAAGTAGAGCATTTGTTACTACTGGTGTTTCAGATATTTTTTAACATTCCTTGTGTCAAAGCTTCTTTTTAGTTCTGATTTGAGTTTAGGGAATTGGAAGAAGTCATTGAAGAAGTCATTCGGTGTTATATATGAATAGAGTGATTAGGGTAATGTTTATATTTTGTTTTATGCTAAAAATAAAAGCAATAATCAAATTCTATGTCTCTAATTAGGCATTGTCATGTTGTAAGATACGATTAACATTTGCCTTTTAATGCACTGTTTTCCAATTGCTTTCCTTAAACGTCTCAGAATGTCCAAATACACTATATTTTTAACTGCTATGTCTTCTGGGGGATATATTCATGATAAATAAACACACTATGCTCTTATTGTTCAAAAAGGTGTCCAGAATTACCTCGCCTCGCCAGTCGGTGTATCGACGCTTGGTATCAGGCTCATACCCGTAGATACAGTTTAACCGCCTATGACTAATCTTTCCTTCCATTCCGAGTCCGTTCTTACAAACATGTTAGCACAAGATTTGAGCGAGCACAGTTTCTGTTCGTTTGAGAGAAATCTTAGTTTGAATTTTTCTGGTGTTTTAAGGTTTAAATATTTTCTTTTAATGTATTTTATCATTGTTTTTAGATGCCCGTCTCTTTCTTCGGTCCTCGTAATGTGAAACGAAGGTTTTCTTATATCAATTTGATTCTTTGTGCCAGAACATTTCAGAAAACGACGATCTTGACGAGAATCAGTTTCGTTTGAGATTCTTCCATTTCTAAATGTTTAATTCCACTATAAAATATTTGTTCATTTAAAATCGTTGTTTGGGAGAGTTATTATTTAAACATAACCGCCAGTGGGTCTCCAGCGACACAACGTATTTCGCGATCTAAGAAAACGTAGATCGCGTGCTTCGACGCTGAGGAGATGGTGATGGCGTGGTCCTCGAGATCAACCAGAAAGATCCAGGACTGCAGGTCCTGCCGATTATGGAGAAAATCTTTCGGATGACAGGGCGAACGGCGCTGCAGGACCAGTAGCGGTGGAGCTTTAAAAAAGGCTCTCTTTGAAATAATATTTATTAACTTAAGTATATTGAATTTTTTGGGTTGTATAGATTGAAAGCAGGGAAAGAAGACCCTGAGCCAAGTACTGCTCTGCTAGAAGATCGGGAAAAGGCAGGGACGCCCACACCCTTAGAGATGAGTATAAAGGCGACTCCGCGTGGGGACTCTCGCGCCAGTGAACCCACTGACGGTGGGTCTGCCACGAGTTATTAAAACTCTTGGGTCTTCGCTCTGTGTGTACGCGATTGGAAGCGTCCTTGCCGAGCGCTTCATGGAAAACCAAAGAGTACACACAGCAGTAACACCCCCACCCCGTCTTCGCGAGGCTCTTCTTGTCAACCTCGTACCTCAGAGGTCTCTGATTCGTCGGCAGATTCAGGGAGTACTGGGAGCTAAGGGTACGAAGGCCAAAGAGGATGGGGAGTCCTATTGGAGCGTAGGACGGGTTTAACCAAGTACAAACGAGAGACAACAACCTGGTCATGAAACTCTCGTAGACACCTGTGTACTGATTGGTCGACCCCATGGAGATAAACCATAAAGGCGGGCGCGAGGAGCCATACCAATTAATGAAGTGGAGAAAATGATATTGGCCAATCGTCGAATCACCGTTAGAGAAGTTGCTGAGGACCTAAACATATCGTTTGGCTCGTGCCATTCGATTTTTATCAATGATTTGGGTATGAGACGGGTCGCCGCGAAATTCGTACCAAAATTGCTCAATTGCGACCAAAAACAGCATCGCATGAACATTGCTAATGAGATGTTGGACTCTGTCCGCGACGACCCAAATTTGCTCCAGAGGATCATAACTGGTGACGAAGCGTGGGTTTATGGTTATGACGTTGAAACCAAAGCTCAATCATCTCAATGGAAGCTGCCGTACGAACCAAGACCGAAAAAAGCACGCCAAGTTCGGTCGAATGTGAAAGTTTTGCTGTCAGTTTTCTTCGATTGCAGGGGCGTGGTGCATTGTGAGTTCTTGCCACAGGGTAGAACGGTCAATAAGGAATATTACCTGCAAGTTATGCGCAATTTGCGCGAAGCAATCCGCCAGAAACGCCCGGATTTGTGGAAAAACAAAAATTGGCTTTTGCACCACGATAACGCCCCTGCTCACACATCGTTGCTTGTGCGCGACTTTTTGTCCAAAAACAACGCACTAATGATGCCGCAGCCACCGTATTCCCCAGATCTGGCCCCCTGTGACTTTTTCTTGTTCCCTAAACTGAAGAGGCCCATGAAAGGACGACGTTACGCTACGCCTGACGAGATAAAGACGGCATCGAAGGAGGAGCTGAAAAAAGATTTTAAAAAAAGATTTTTTGAAGTGCTTCGAAGATTGGAAAAAACCGTTGGCACAAGTGTATAATATCTCATGGGGATTACTTTGAAGGGGACAAAATAGGTATTCATGAATAAATAAATAATTTTTGAAAAAACAGTCTGCATGTGAATATGATCCTTTCCTCAGGAGCCTTTAACACACGCTTGTGCGTGATCTAAGAAACAACGTTTAATCTTCAGGTCTAATAGTAATGAATTTAAACTGTATCTGATAATATCCGAGAATGTTTAGTTGAGTCAAAATTCTCCAAACAATCTTCATGAATATTTATTTTTGTAAAAAAAAAATAATAGTTACATACTATTTAATTCTAAAATTATTGATATTGATAACTTAAAAAGAATCATTATTAACTAGGGTTTTTAAATTCATATTAGTAATTTGTGTTCCACTTATAATTTTAAAGAAAATTTTAATCGTCCTTCTATAGGAGAGAGAGATTAATTTTTAAAATGATATTAGATAATTAATTATTAAATATATTAGATAATATATAAATTGTCTTATAAATAGAAGCCTGCATTTATTATGTCTTATTCAATTAAGGTGGGAACTGGTTTAACGATCAGATCAAGGTGGGCTGTTGACTACTAATTTACCTGTAGACAAAATTTTCCATTTTTAATATCATTCTTGACCCCCTCTCTCTCTCTCTCTCTCTCTCTCTTTCTCTCTTTCCCGCGGTGGGTCCCAGCAAAGACGACATTGTATATATATTTTATATACATGTATGTGATGATTTAAGACCATGGAATTATTGTAAAATATCCAAATATGTAATACCACATCTGTCACCACGTGAATGTACATAACTTGCTATTTACTGTAACTATGAAACATCAAATAACATCAATCTGTACTGCTTAAGACTGTAATAAAGTATAGCAACTGTACAGATAGAAGGAATGGAGAATTACAGGAGAAAATTCAGTCTAAAACTAATCAGGCCTAGTACGATTAGGAAACGAGGCTTAAGAAACCCAGTTCAAGTTTTACGAGGTCATGGCACTCTTGGCACTCTTCATCAGAGGTGAACATTCTGATTAATTTTTCCATTGCAGTAAGGGTAGTAGAAATTGTTTAATTTTTAAAAGAATCATACGCGTCTATAATAGTTTCGGATTTTCATAACAGATGGCGCGCTAATGTATCATAATTATTAAATCTGTTCGTGTGTTTTGTAATGTCCAGTGTCATATATAAAAAAACGTCGATTGTGAATATAATTCGCTCAGTATTCATCCAGATGGACACCAGATGCAGTTGATGTAAATATCACCAAAAACGATCGACGTCTCGTATTTTAATGTTAGATTATGAAGTTTTCTCTGGAGTAAGAAAAAAAGACAATTTTCAGAGTTTTTTACAACAATTATTTTATCGTTAGCCTTCTCTACACTAATTCCTTTGACATAAATCCCTTATTTTGACCAACGTTGACTTATCAACTGTTAGATTCAATTGGTATTGTTTTCAAATGAAATTTGATTTACCCTAAATTAGTTTCAATTGTTGTTTAATTTGGCCATATTTAGCCTCACTGGTGCCTCTTGATTCGACCATGTTTGTTCTCATAACTTAGGCAGGGTTCGACCATGTTTTACTCCGAATTTGGCATGATTCTACCATTATTAGTTTTAAATACCAATTTGATACAACCAGCTTTGAAATCAAATGACGACTCATGCAATACCCTTTTAAATCAAATACTACCTGATTTATCCACATATATAATAAAATACCAACTAATTCAACCATATTTAGAATCAAATGCTGCCAGATTCAACAGTTTTCATAATCAAATACCTCCTGATTCAACTATCTTCAGAATCAAATGCCGATAGATTCAACAATTTTTATATTCAAATACCTCCTGATAAAAACCATCTTTAGAATTGAATGCCGCCAGATTCAACAATTTTTAGAATCAAATATCTCCTGATAAAACCATCTTTAGAATTGAATGCCGCCAGATTCAACAATTTTTAGAATCAAATATCTCCTGATGAAACTATATTTATTATTGAATGCCGCCAGATTCAACAATTTTTAGAATCAAATATCTCCTGATAAAACCATATTTATTATTGAATGCCGCCAGATTCAACAATTTTTAGAATCAAATATCTCCTGATAAAACCATATTTATTATTGAATGCCGCCAGATTCAACAATTTTTAGAATCAAATATCTCCTGATAAAACCATAGATATTATTGAATGCCGCCAGATTCAACAATTTTTAGAATCAAATATCTCCTGATAAAAATCAAATTTAGAATTGAATGCCGCCAGATTCACCAATTTTTAGAATCAAATATCTCCTCATAAAATCATATTTATAATCAAATACCTCCTGATTCAACCATATTCATAATCAAATGGCGCCAGAGAGAGAGAAGAGATTCAACCATATTTATAATCAAATACCTCCTGATTCAACCATATTCATAACCAAATGGCGCCAGAGAGAGAGAAGAGATTCAACCATATTTATAATCAAATACCTCCTGATTCAACCATATTCATAACCAAATGGCGCCAGAGAGAGAGAAGAGATTCAACCATATTTATAATCAAATACCTCCTGATTCAACCATATTCATAACCAAATGGCGCCAGAGAGAGAGAAGAGATTCAACCATATTTATAATCAAATACCTCCTGATTCAACCATATTTATAATCAAATGGCGCCAGAGAGAGAGAAGAGATTCAACCATATTTATAATCAAATACCTCCTGATTCAACCATATTCATAATCAAATGGCGCCAGAGAGAGAGAAGAGATTCAACCATATTTATAATCAAATACCTCCTGATTCAACCATATTTATAATCAAATGGCGCCAGAGAGAGAGAAGAGATTCAACTATATTTATAATCAAATACCTCCTGATTCAACCATATTCATAATCAAATGGCGCCAGAGAGAGAGAAGAGATTCAACCATATTTATAATCAAATACCAACTAATTCAACCATATTTATAATCAAATACCTCCTGATTCAACCTTCTATAGAATCAAATGCCGCCAGATTCAACAGTTTATATAATCAAATATTTCCTGATACAACCATATTTATATCAAATTCCGCCAGATTCTGGCACGTGTTTCTAAGGCCTCGAAGGTAGCCTTGTTCACCCCAATGAAGGCCGTGTAGGTGCCGTTTTTGGAGACGAAGCAGTGTGCACCAGGTTGTCACCAGGGAGCACTCTGACAGTTGTGGTAGCCAGAAAGGTTTGTGGTGTTGGACCTGTCTTTCTTCTATTCTGAAGAGGTAGAATCTCCTTCTGGTGGCGGACCTTCGTGCCTGGAAGCTTGTTGGCCAGAGAGGAGCTCACCGCAGAGATGACTTTCGCGTTGCTGGTATAGAGCACCAACTTCCCCTTGGTGCGAAAAGACGTCCGGACGCCTTGTGGCAGGGTATGAACAGCCCTAAGGGCCTTCGTGATGTCTCAAGGGTCAGCCTGCGGATCGCCAGCAACAATAACAGCATGTGCAGCTGGTTTCTTAGCGTGTACAGCCTGATCCTCGAGGCTGTGAATTGGAGGCACTCAGGGGGCTGTCTTACTGTCTTGGGGGGAACAACTGCTTTGTTTGGAATTTTGGCTGGAACATTGGGAGTGGCAGCAGCGCTCTTCTTTGGAGCAGGAGCAGCGGCAGCAGGCAGAACAATATCTAAGACAATCTTCCTATTCGCTTTAGAATAAGAAACATAAGTCGGGAAGAAGAGCTTATTTTATCAGAAGACGATCGTGCAAGCTTACGGGTACAGAATTTAGCACCCGTAGCAGAGCGTCTTGCCCGGAAACTTGTACAATTGTCCTCTTATAAAAGAATATCTTCTTTCTGACTTGTTTTCTTCTTCTATATAACAACATCTGTTTAGGTCATGGAATCTTTAGTGGAATCGTTGGGGCATCCTTATTGATATCTTGTACCAGCCTTGTGAGTCTCGGCATCTTGTCGAGGGCCTTGGACATCCGCTTGACCTCATGGAATAAGTTCTTGCAGAGATTGCGTTTTCTATCCACCATCAATTTTGGTAGACTTAGGTGGCTTATTCTTCTTAGCGGTGGCCATGGCAGAAGAGCAGCGGGTCTTCATTAACCAAAGGCTGTAGCCGACTGAGATGATGGAGGAATATAAAGGAATTGCAAAGAAAATGACCATTTTGGAGGATTCCCAATGCGGGAATCGAACCCGGATCGTAGCAATTGAAAGACCAACGGTTTAGACCATCTTTCCACCGACCCCCCTCATATACACAAACATATATGAACGGATCAAGGCATTTTTATGGTGAATAGTCTTGAATATGCTAGTGCTCTTTCAAATAATGGGACAGTTTATTCTATTTTTATACATATTCTATTCCTGACTTCTTATCATAAAATGTCACAGAAATGGATGTATTAAGCCGTACTGACCGAATTAACGAGGTCCTGCAGCATATGACACAAGAAGTCCAATCCCAACGGCCAATTGGAGGTTCCAATTACCACGCCATCAATTGTGGCGTAATGGGATTGGCGATTGGTGGAGAGACAATTGGTCGCAGCCGATGTCTTGACTGGCAGGATCTTCCAACTTTAAAATATCCACAATTTAGAAAATCATCTCCGTTTTTATAGCCATTTCATTTATAGAAATTGTATTCTTATATATGTGAATATATATATGTTGTAATACCTTGATAAAGGTTGGCGTTCAGCCAACGGAAATATTGGTAAATAAATTATATTTTGATCCAATATACGCTTTTTTAATTAAAGATCAATTTTTATGTGAGCAATAGTTACCCAGAAATTATTTTAAAAAATAAAAATCAGGTAAAAAGTTTCTTTTTAATTTTAAATTTGCAAGTTTTCGAGCAAATATACTGCTCTTCAACGGGCTGATATTCTATGTACAATCTCTAAATGATATTTATACAAAACTAGCGGATGTACCCGGCTTCGCCCGGGTTTTACCCGAGTAAAGGTTTGTCTAACGAACATTTGTTAAAACAATTCTCTAGAAACTTATTTAAAAAATAATAGATATATTTTGATAATTTGAAATTCGTAAATTTGAATCTCTCGATAAAGTGAACATTTTTTCCCGATCCCTGTGTGCCCTGTCATCCTGAATTTTGTCTTTCCAAATTTTTACATTACAAAATCAGCGTTTTATCTAGTGAACATTTTTCCCGGTCCCTTGAAAAATACTCGAATTGGTTCCCTCGGTAATTGGAAGTTAAAGTAATAGCATCTTTGCCTTGGAATTGTATCATTATTCTTGTCTCAAAAAATTGCCGTGTCTTCCTGAAATTTGTCTTTCCTAATTTTCTACATTACAAAATCATCGTTTTATCTTGTGAACATTTTTTCCCGGTCCCTTGAAAAATACTCGATAAGTTGAATAAAATCAATATTAATTGGTTCCCTCGGTAAATGGAAGTTAAAGGAATAGTATATTTGCCTTGGAATTGTATCATTATTCTTGTCTCAAATAAATTGCCGTGTCTTTAAATGATAAAGCTAACTTTGACTTGTGCGCAAAATTCCCACGCTCTACGGGCGGAGATCAGAGCTTGGTTAAGTGGTTTCGTCAGTGTAGAGGACAAAACGTTCCGTCGGCGGTTTCATGTTCAAGTCTTTCGCGCAGTCTCTTGGGATTAAAATATTTGCTTCAAGCGAGGGGTGGCTCTCAAATTATATATAAAAAAACGACACGGGATATCATTTAAAAGATCCGCGTAGAGAGCGCCAGCGTGGATATTTCCATGTGTTCGCAAAGGATTGACGACCTAAACCAACTTTTGAATGGCTATGACCTATGGTTATCGTCTGATTTCTACTAATTCACCTGGTTCAAATCACATTAATAGGTACCGCTCAGCAAGAGCAACCTAGTTCATGATAATTGAACAATAAATAATATGTGAAGGTTATTCACATATTAAACAATTTTTAACGCGGGATTCAAGCCCGGTTCATAACTGTCGGGAATCGAGCGTCTTACCGTCTCATCCACCGACTTATTTTTATCTACTAATTCAAAAATGAATAGAGGTTCGTGTCAAGCAAATTAAAAGGGAAAACAGGAAACGTTTATCAAGTTGGTATGCTTACAGGACGAAACTATGCAAAAGCTTCTATATAAGTTATTTAATTTTTAGTATCGCATTTATATTTATTCGAATTTTATATTTAAACGATACTCATTATTTCTTTTGATTTTTATATATCGTATATATCGTCTTGCACAATTATTTAAACTTTTTTAAATAAAGTACAATACTTAAAATAAAATATGTTTCTTATACAATCTAAAATTAGAAAATAAACTTTTAAATCGGTAACCTCAAGGAGATATCCATTATAAAGCACTAATATTTGAATTAGTTTTACTTAATATATTAGCCCTGAAAGACCCAAGGTCATCAGGCATGGAGCAGACTTTCTGCCAAAACCTAAGCCTATCTCCGTCGCAAGGTGGCGCTGCTTGCGAGTTAAATCTACAAATCTGCAAATAACTCTAAGGATATTCAAGATATTCAAGAAATTATTTTTCAGAAACCTTCCCAGTACTATATTAAATAGTTTCCCAAAGTTTCATGGCGTTCCAATGAGTGGTTTGGTCAGGCATAAAGGACAGACAGACACACACATACATTCATTTTTATATATATAGATAATTGAAAACTTTTGTTATTGGCATGTGTTCTCGCAGGCGTGCATCAGACTGTTTCCAGCTAAAGATCTATTTATGGATTGCTCTATTTTCAAAGCAATATGCAAATATATATCTCTCTTGCTGTAACAAGGATTTCTATAGCGTACTATGTAAATATCTTTATTTCTATACAAAAGTATAGATTTTACATTTAGAATGATCGAATTTCAAAAGATATATATATAGAAAATTCTCTAAAGTATTACCGCAAAGACAAGCCTGTTTTAATATTGTCGCGGAGATAAATAAAGCAAGGGAAAATTTAGGGATAATTAATTTATTATAAAGGGTATTTACCTTTTAGTTCTCCAATAAAATTATTTACAAGAGGTATTTATAGGGAGAGAGATAACAACGTATCCCAAAGTAAAAAAACAATGAGAGTGGTCAGCCACCGAGGCGTCGCCATTTTCCTTATTTGCCGATAAGATTCCGAGAACCCCTCACACCTGTGGTCGTCCCCCGCGGTCCAGGGATGATTGACAGGTGTCCCATGGAGCTTCTTGTGACCGGAGTTGCAGAGCTGCTTGTCAATATTGTGGTACTCTTCCATTTTACAGAAATAAATAATTATATTATTGCATGTTTGTCCTCTTATTATATATATAATTTTAGAATATTTTGTCTCCATTTGTATAATACTTAATTCAAGATATTTTTATATCTATAAAGAATTTTTATAAAATTATGTAAAATAGTATCCGATTATATTATAAAATAAATAAAGCTTCCAGGGCTAAGTTTCTTGTTCAACTTTTTATTTTCAAGTTTTCAGACTTGTCAGTCCTTCAACAGAAGCATTACGTTAATAATTCAATAATAAATTTTATCATTAATTTATTAACGTGATACTCCTGTTGAAGGACTTACAAGTCCGAAAGCTTGAAAATAAAAAGTTGAACAAGAAACTTAGCCCTGGAAGCTTTATTTACTTTATAATATTATAAATTAGGGAAGAACGTTCATTTATAATCAAGATTTAAAAAATGAGTATCCGATTATATTTAACTCGTGTTCTATTGGCGAATCTTTATACCAGGTTTTCTCCTGTAGAAGGGCGTCCGTGCCCGAAAGCTAGAGAATTATAAAAACGTTTTGAAAAGACACTTTTCCCTGGAGGCCTGGTTAATTTTATTCAATATTGCATCATGTTTGATGAGTACCTCCATGTATCTAAAATAACCTCTGATATTTTAATTCTATTTAAAACTAAAATTAACAGATTACATAGGTACAGCCTACTCCACGCTGACGAGCGTCAACAGCGCGAACGCGTTCGGGGATGGCTTTTCTTGATTTATCAAGAAATTGGGTAGGCCAAATTTCAGGGAACAGGCTAAATCAATGTTTAGTTGATTTCTGTTCCACCAGATCGCGCTCTACCTTCTGAAAGCACATATGCTCCTGGTCAGGATATGCCTTTTTTATTTTTAATATCAACAATCGACCCACTTTTTTTCATATGTATTAGAGTATAATTACTTTTGTGGGGTGGGGGGGTATTGTAATTGTTCATAATTTTATTATTCATTGTTGGAGGAGAGTATACTGTTAACAAAATTAACAGAAGTGAAGACCTCTGGATCAGATTAAACTCTTTAAGAAAATAAATCAACTATTTGTATAAGGTAATTGTTTTATTGTTATCTTATTTTTGTGGTAAAGATAGAGGCTGCCTGGCCGGCATTCATAGTTCTTGAAATTAAAGATACTTCGGTCAGTAAATCTTTTTATTACCTCGACGTTTCGACAAAAATCTTTTGTCCTCGTCAGGAGCAAACAATAATTAAAACATTTAGCAAGGCGTTAAAAATCATTCTAAGGTTCCAAGGGCGTTCTCACGCGATATTTAAAATTTTTGTACAACATCTGAAGAATATGAGTCAAAAATAAATATTTAACTCACAAACATTTAGATGCTTTAGATGTTGTACAAAATTTTAAATATCGCATGAGAACACCCTTGCAGCTTTAGAATAATTTTTAACGCCTTGCTAAATGTTTTTATTTTTGTTTGCTCCTGACGAGGACAAAAGAATTTTGTTGAAACGTCGAGGTAATAAAAAGATTTACTGGCCGAAGTATATTTATTTTCGAGAAATATCTTATTTTTAATTGTACCTAATGTTGGGGAAACTGACTCGGGAAAGCTAATTAATAAGAGTGAAGAAACAAAAATTTGATGAGTCAAAAAGCTTGTTACTAGCCTTGTGAAAGGCCAGCTACCTCCGCCGAATAGGACCTGCGATTGGGAGTGAATGTTCGGTGGAGGTAGCTGGCCTTTCACATAGTGGAGCGTATGTTGAGCACACCTAGCTCGTAGCACGGTCGCCTACCTTCCTTTCGTTTCGTGTCCGAGATAATCGTCATCGACTCTCTCGACTTCTCATTGGTTGAGATCCTTCCACGTGCTCTCTGATGATTCGCTATTAATTTGTCATGCTTAAAGGTGATTGGTTATTAATTTGTCATGCTTAAAGGTGATTGGTTATTAATTTGTCATGCTTAAAGGTGATTGGCTCAGCACCTCTATTGTCGCCATGATTACAATCCTCCAGGAAGAAGAAGGCCTTTGAACTTGGCTCATCAGTGGTGAATCCTTCCAGCATTACGTCAATTTAATCTACCAGAAGGCCTCTTCTTTTTAAATGAGAGTTTCTTCTTTTATATCCGGGATTGGGAAGGAATTCTTGGTTAAGCTATTTAACGAATCAATGGAGATATAAGTTATTTGTGAGGACAGTAGAAATATAAATAAATAGAGCTACATCGATCATTTCTATTCAAATTAAAGACACTTCGGCCAGTAAATCTCTTTTACTGAGACAATAAAAAACAGGTTTACTGGCCGAAGTATATTTAATTTGAAGAACTATGAATGCCGGCCAGGCAGCCTCTATCTTTATGATAATCAAGCATTTCTCTTTCGTAAATAATTCCCAAAAGAACACCTAGGCATCATGTAAATATAAGACCATGGCACGCCACCTATGTACAAGACATGAAACCATCTTTGTTCAATCCTCCCTGGAATTAAAACTTAACGAAGAATTCCTTTCTCGTTCCTGAGAGAGTTGAGATTGAAGCTACTTTATTACCATGTCCATATAAAATTATATAAAGTCAAATATAAAATTGAATATAAATATGAATAGATAATATTATATATAATAATATAAATATATAAATAATATATATACATATATATGTTAAATTAAAATATTTTATTTAGAATTGTTATTGTTCGTACACTTTTTGAATGGTACACTATGACAGGTTCGTTTGGTATTGAAAGAATGATTCAATTAATCATCCTTGATATTTTAAATTTTATTCAGGATAAATATAGATATAAATATTATGTTACAAATTAATTTTAGTAATTAAAGAAGTTAAAAAATGTTCGATTGAAAAGGATGGATTGGGAAGGAAGTCAGTCCGTGTTGGCCGTCAGAATTCGAAGGGCCCACGCCCGTGCTTCCCACGTGACCGCCGCCGCCGCGCATGCGCGCCGACCGTGACGTCGCCACCGTCCGTCGGCGGTGGTGTTGGTTGAAAACTGTTCTTCTCTTCGTCGCGCGGGCGTGCCTTTCACTAACAGTTATATTGAAATGTTATTTATTTAGAATTATATATTTCCTAGATACAAATACTCTGCTAAGTCGACAGCCAGAGGTCACGCTTCCACTATATAAACTCATTGTTGTTTTATCCCCGTTGGTCGGCTCAAACATGTTTGTAATTATGTAAATAATATTTTGTTTTATTTATTCTTACGCCTTAAGCCAGGCAGTACTTTTACCAAATTATGTTTATCCTAAAGCTCAATTAAAGCAATCTCTTATCAAAACTATTTTTTATTATTTTACTTTCAAGATTCTGGCCACGACTGCATCACCAATACCATATAGTACTCAAGGGAACCAGCAAATAACTCCATAGCATTATCCTCAACATGATCTAAATTCAAACAGAAAATCTCTTTTCTTTATATAAGATATATATAATTGAGAAATATATATATATTACATAATCTAAAAATGCAAATATTTTTTTTAACATATATTTTATTTTTATTCATTGACTGTTCTATATTTTTTATAGTTTTAGAATATAGCACTTTGAGATTGTTGTAAATAAATGCATAGTTAGCCTACCTTTTTTATTTATTTATTAATATAGGATTCATTTTATAAATTCTATATCATTCTGATAAATATTTGATGTATAATTTGCTTCAAGTAATTGAAAATAAAAACTAATTGATAAGTAAATAATTATTCTTCCTATTTTTTCACGACTGCACCTTCAATTCCTTATCATTACAGAGCAACCAAACATTATAACATTTATATATAATAAGAGAGGGAGAGAAGTCCAATACAGTATTAGAACGGTCTGGTGTATTAAATTAGCGAAACTGGTTGGAAGAACGTTCACCACAAAGCCTTTCCAATATTGTGGCGAAGATATAATTTATATTTTATTATTTAATTTAATTATTCAATGAAAATATTTATAAGATAACACAATACTTTATATTTATAAAATCATCATTTAGTTGCCTAGCTTGCTTATTGATATTCTCTAGCTGTAGATAGTTTGGTTGGTTTGTTGATAATTGTCGACTAGTCGTACTGACACCATCAATAAATACTTTTACATCTTAAGATATTCCAAGACTGATTTCTACGCTACAATATATATATATATATGTATATATTGGTCTAATCGCAGTAAGTAGACAGTAGAGAAAGTTTGTATTATATTTTAAATACACCTATCCCCCGATTTACACGGTAGATACGTTCCAGAGAAAAACGTGTAAATCGGGGGATAGGTGTACACAGAAATAAAAATAAAATGCATTGACAGGTTAAAATATGTAGTCAGCACATAAGCTCGGGATTCCTCGTGAGATGTGTACACAGCGCATGTGTTCAATCACAGTAGCATTTAGTATAGTGCGATAAAAACAAAAAAAAAACTTATTTGGAAACCGTGTAAAAGCGAAAACGTGTAAAACAAGTACCGTGTAAATCGGGGGATAGGTGTATATATTATAAAAACCGTTTACCATGAAGGTGTATATATATTTGTGCAAAACCTGTTTTATTTCTTATGTAAATATCTGTAACGGTAACCTTCTCTTAATATAATTTTTTTTTCTAATTGATTATAAATATGCATAGAGGCCCATTATTAGAGTGCAATTTTGGCTGTAATATTAGTATAGGTGGAAATTAAAGAAATGTATGGCAGGATCAATCGTCTGTGACTATTTCTAGCTAGTTCTTCAAATTAAAGATACTTCGGCCAGTAAATCTTTTTATTGTCTCGACGTTTGACAAAAATCTTTTGTCCTCGTCAGGACAAATAAAAAAAGATTTACTGGCTGAAGTATCTTTAATTTAAAGAACTATGAATTCCGGCCAGGCAGCCTCTATCTTTACGGTATTTCTACCTACTTCTAGTTACGACAAACTTCTTGAGGCAACCAGGATTCTAATATATATGAAGTCTCCAGAAGTAAATGAATGAATGCTCCATCGATCTAGTCCAGCAAGTTTATTTCGATGAAGACAGCATGGCCGTAGGTCCGCTCAGCTGGGGATGGATCCTCTCTAGGTACTGCTGCTGTGGTCCGATGATGGACCCGGGGCGGCAGATCCTGGTCCAGGCGATACTCTCGGCCGGAGAGAAGTTGCAGTGTTTGATGAGGTAGCAGGCAATCAGGGTCCCCGTGCGGCCCAGACCTGCCTTGCAGTGCACGGCCACGGCCCCTGGCGTGCTCTCCACGAGGGAGAGGAACTTCCGCAGGACCTCTTTGGGCGGTGGAGTCCCGTCGTCAAACGGCAGGTCGTAATGTTTGATGCCTCTTTCGGTAAATCGGCGAGGGTCATAGGAGTTGGTGTCGTTGAGACGGATGACAGCGTTGACAGCATGGCGCTTGAAGTAGGGGACATAGAAGTCCGGGGAGCGGTAGGTGCAGCCCAGCTCGGTGTGGTCCTCGGAGTGGGGCCCTGAGAATGCCAGGAAACGTCCGGGAACGATCCATGTCATGTTGCCATTCTCCGTCTTCCTGTAAAATTCGAACGAAGAGACGTCGAAGATATTGATGTCAAAAACTCCGGAACGTTGGGCTTTGTTGATCGCACGTATGCAGTCTCCGATGAAGAGAGGATAACTGCTAGGAGCTTGGGAGGCATCGCGGAATGGGATGAATGCCGGACCATTCGAGTTGAGAATTTCAACGGCATCTCGAGGAGCCATCTTCAAGATGAGAACTGCGAATGCACCGATGAGGAAAGCAGCATTAGAGCGTTTACGGGTATCCGTAGTAGTGTAATGAACGATCTTCTTCCTAGCTAGAAGAACGGTCTTGAGCTTGCGGCGTAACTTCACGCAGTAGCGATACACCATGCCCAAGTGCAAGGGTCCGAAGTCGTCGAAGAATCCGGTGTAGTCAAAGACCTTGTCAGTGCAGAAGAAGTGCAGCCGTGGGTGCGGCTTGGGGGCCCGTGCGCGCCTGAAGGTGGCGAAGTACAGTCGGTCAGGGATGAAGGTGCACAGCTGGCAGATGCCGTCCAGGTTGGACTCCAGGGTTCCTGTGACGGCATTGCTGCTCCGCCGCATCTGCGCCATCAGCAGCGTGGCGCCGCCGTTCTCTCCTGAGGTCGTCTCGAACAATTTTGGAGACTTCACCCTCCTTCCCAATTTTGATAATTTTCTCTTTTTTCCTAAACCCTCGGACGGAGGTGGTGATTATTCCGTTGCTACGGGAATTGGGACAGCGTCTCTCGGAGCTCTGCGTGCTTCGAAATCTTTACCGGATATAACACGCCTCTTTGTTTACCTTGTTGCTGCCTTTTAATTGGACAACTACTGCGCGCATCCAGGTTCAAATTTGATCGTCTATAATTTCTTTTATTAATATATACATTAATAAACACCTTACTTTTTATTAATGTCAAAATGAAGTACTTGAGAATGTTCTCTTAGAAACCAATGAAATGGTGCACAACGATATTTTGGTTAAAGACGATGTCGATGAGAAAACTCAAAAGAATGTCAGGAAAATAAGCGAAATAGCTTTCCCAGGTTTTCTGTTTGCTCTGAGTGGAAAGTAGCCGATGAAGTCTTGAGTTCGACCATGTTTGACAGCAGGGCATATGGAGGATGAGTGGAACACACGACGCACTTATGTTCCCGGAATTATATACTGAACCAAGAGCAAAACCCTAGTAGAAGAACACAGGACGAGCGTCTCCCTGTCCCGTGTTTCTTCTATAGCGAATAGGGATATTATCCTTGTCTTAAATCCCTAGTAATCTGTAAGTAGCCTAGTAATATTTGATATTTTCCAATTATAAGTAATTCCATGCACTTTTAGAAGTTCTTGTTGAATTTTTTCGAATAATTAGAAGTATTTTGAAAATATTTCAGGTCTTGATTGTTTTTCTTTGAATGCCTTTTTCGATAGCGATATGAAACAAAAGACAACCTGATCTCTGAATCCCTAGTAGATGTCATACACACACTATATGACTTTTATACACGGATCCCGGTCTGTATAGAGATACTGTTTTCTACAGTAAATAAACATACTTGTATGATGCATTACCCAGCCATTTGTTATGAAAATTCGAAACTATTTTAGATGCGTATGATTCTTTTTTAAATAAAACAATTCTACTGTCCATACTGCAATAGAAAAATTATTTGGTGGGCCTGGCTCATCAGTGGTAAACCCTCCCAGCTTAAACTGACGAAACCGCTGGGAGGGTTCACCACTGATGATCCAGGCCCTCCCATTAATTTTTCTATTGCAGTAAGGGCAGTAGAAATTGTTTTATTTTAAAAAGAATCATACACGTCCAAAATAATTTCGAATTTTCATACTTGTATGATACAGTATCAGGCTGTATCAAAAATTCGTCCCCATAAATAAGATTCAATAAACATTAAATAATACATAGAATACTGAAATGTCATTCTAAACCTTATTATGTTATTTCAATCAGGTGGGCACGTTCATCAACCGTGATACCAAACCTTTATTTATTTAAACATTATTAATGTTAGTATATATTTATATAATTTGATTTTATATTGGGATTCTGTGTGCTTAGAGAAGAAATTCTGATCTACCGCCTGGTACAGACAGTCACAACCTTCTCCCCATTAACAATAGTATAACTTTTTCAACGTGCAATATATTAGAATTTTAAAACATGAGTATTTATTCAACTCGATTTTCCATACACAGTAGAACTCCCTGTAAAGGACAACACCTAGTTGCAGAGCCAAAGTGTCCTTTAGGGAGAGGTGTTCTCTTACCGGAGAGTTACTATATACAGTAGAACCTCCCTGTAAAGGACAACACCTAGTTGCAGAGCCAAAGTGTTCTTTAGGGAGAGGTGTCCTCTTACCGGAGAGTTACTATACACAGTAGAACTCCCTGTAAAGGACACCTAGTTGCAGAGCCAAAGTGTCCTTTAGGGAGAGGTGTCCTCTTACCGGAGAGTTACTATATACAGTAGAACCTCCCTGTAAAGGACAACACCTAGTTGCAGAGCCAAAGTGTTCTTTAGGGAGAGGTGTCCTCTTACCGGAGAGTTACTATATACAGTAGAACCTCCCTTTAAATGACATCTAATTGCAGAGCCAAAATATCCTTTAGGGAGGTGTCCTCTTACTGGAGAGTTTCTATATACAGTAGAACCTCCCTGTAAAGGACACCTAGTTGCAGATCCAAAGTGTCCTTTAGGGAGAAGTGTCCTCTTACCGGAGAGTTACTATACACAGTAGAACTCCCTGTAAAGGACAACACCTAGTTGCAGAGCCAAAGTGTCCTTTAGGGAGAGGTGTCCTCTTACCGGAGAGTTACTATATACAGTAGAACCTCCCTGTAAAGGATACCTAGTTACAGAGCCAAAGTATTCTTTAGGGAGAGGTGTCCTCTTACCGGAGAGTTACTATATACAGTAGAACCTCCCTGTAAAGGACAACACCTAGTTGCAGAGCCAAAGTGTTCTTTAGGGAGAGGTGTCCTCTTACCGGAGAGTTACTATATACAGTAGAACCTCCCTTTAAATGACATCTAATTGCAGAGCTAAAATGTCCTTTAGGGAGGTGTCCTCTTACTGGAGAGTTGCCAAATAGTAAAAATGTCATTTTTGGCGATGAAAACTGTCCTTTATAGAGAGAGATGTCCTTTAGCATGAGTGTCCTCTCATGGAGGTTCTACTGTATTTCCGCTGGCAATGATATCTAAATACACCTAGATGACAAGTGAGGTCTTTGATCCGAAGTCCGGCCACCATTCGGCGCCACTAGCTCTCCTGTCATTATTTTGACAGGGATGTTGATGTTACCACGCGGGCCAGCAGCCTGAAATACATACCTTGTTGGCTTTTATTGATTTATCAAGATGTTGGGTTGATCAAATATCCTGGAACAAGTTAAATCAACGTTTAGTTGATTTTTGTTCCATTAGATGGAGCTCTTCTATCTAAAATGTATCATATGAGCGGTCAGGATATGCCTTATTTTTTAATATTGTAAAATAGATGAAAAGCTATCCCAGAGGCCAAGATTCCAGAGTAAAGTTGGGGAAAGATGGGTGGACTCCAGCTGCCATGTGTGAGGGACAGTCTGATCACATCTGCGGCGAGGGAAGAAGGCGCGGAAAGTGGTCTCCGGGGTGTGTGGATGATCCTGCAAGACGGTGCAAGGAGATCCTGACATCGGAGCGGCCTACAAGGCGGTATAGTCCAAGTATGAAGCAGAACGTTTCACAAGAGTGATATCCACGCTGCTAAGGATCCTTCTGACGTGGAAGTTGATGACAAGTCCCACTGATTGTATTCCTTCTGTTCAGTGCCACGTATAATAAAGCGATAACTTTTGCTGCAACCTTTCGAACCCGTGCTTGTATCTTTGCTCCATCCTGATTAGACAAAGAACAAAATAGCTTCTGGGTACGACGTAACAATATAAATATACTAGACGGGTGACCCGGGCTTCGCCCCAGGATTGACCCGTGTGCATATCTACCCGAGTGAATATATTTAGATAAGATTTTTTTATAATTGTTTGTTATTAGCATTATATATTTGTTTGCATCAGCATAATTTAATCTAATATTTGATAGAGGGCGTTGTTCGTGAGCTAAGTAGAATAATTTGAATATATAGTTTTAATAATTGATTTATATATTTTTTAAAATAACCTATCGTCTTCCCCATATTTTTTCACCTATGTATGGAAATTTTGGTTTGAATTAGTGAACTACTGCGAATTTGTATACCGGACATACAAACAAACATACAAACATTGATTTTTATATATATAGATATCACAACAGTTTCAATCCAATAAGACTCTTTTTACTCACCAAGACTCTTGCTCCATTCCCGATGACGATACACCAAGTCTGTTTCGTTATTTACAATATCATGTTTGTTGTTGTTTCTTATCCCCTTGTGTAAAGATTACACGAATTCCATGGGTTCATGCTCCTCGAGCTGTTTTATGATGAGCAGCGGCCTCTCCCAAAGGTCCTGTTTAGTGCATCTAATGCAAGCCAAAATGTGTTCTGGAGCTGCAGGTGACAAGCTACATTTTGGGCAAGTGGGGTCGATTTTGTTATTATTTTCTATCTTCAATGGCTTGAGATGGCCTGTTCTAAATCTTGTTAGTGTTGTTTGATGCTGTCTATTTCTGATGTTTAGAGCTCCTCCTGGGTTCACTCCACTGTACCAACTGTGCTTAGGTGGGATCCTCCAGTTCTTGTTTATTTTTGTTTTGGCTACTGTTTCTATTTCTTTAAAAGTAAGTTTATTTTTCTGTGGCAAGGGTTCTTTTGTGCCTTTTTTCGCTAGCACATCAGCAGCTTCATTGCCTTCAATTCCAACATGTGAGGGTATCCATTGAAGGTGAATTTTTGAGGTTTTTGAGAGTTTTTGGAGATAACCAATTATGTTCCTGCTTACTTTGTCTCTGAGTTCCCCTGTGTGACTCAAGTGTTGTATGGCACTTCTACTATCAGTAAGAATCCAGATATCTTGATAATTAGTATTTCTGATGGATTTTAAGGCTTCATAGATGGCTATAAGTTCTGATCTGAAGACTGAGCAAAAATCTGGGTTTCTTCTGTTCATTTTTTCAATGCCATTTGTAGTTTTGATGAGACAGCGACTGCCAGTGTGTCCCAATTCGTCTCTGCTACCATCGGTATAGATATTTATTGCATTTTTAGGAATGTTATTAATTATTTCTAATGATAATTGTTTTAAGTATTCTGGATTTTGGTATTGTTTGTTGGTGGGTTCATTTAAAGTGTCATTAAAAATAACATTTTGTAGTGGTTCGCATGGAGAATTTTTTCTGCTAAATAATTTTTTTCTACTTTATATTTTAAAAATCCATTTCTTTTGGCCAGGTGGAGAGGACCTTCTTTTTTGAGTCTTAGATTGGATTCCCAATTAAGTATGTAATTGGAAGTTCTGTGTTTGTTTCCATAACTCTTGATTTTGTTTATATATTTTGGCAGATTGTAGCTTCTTCTATCCTTTAAGGGCATAATGTCTGCCTCGTAAAGTACAATATCGTTAGGGCAGGTATTTCGAAGACCTGTAATAATTCTAACTGCACTTAGTTGTATCCTTTCCAGTGATTTTAGATTTGTTTCAGATTCTGTACCATAGATTTGATATCCATATTCCAGGATAGGTCTAATTAGAGATGTGTAAGTTAATTTTAGTGTGGTTGCATCGGCTCCCCACTCTCTTCCTGAAATATATTTCAGGATTTTTAGTCGGTCTCTTCCTTTTCTAATAACTCCTTCAATATGTTTACTGGAGTTAATTTCTGGATCCAGGGTGTAGCCAAGATATTTAGGATGTTTATTATATTGTAATTGTTGTTCTTTCAGAATAATTTTTGGCCTTATTTTGTATAGTTTCTTATCGGTAGTAAAAAGACAGGTTTCAGATTTTTGGGGGTTAAATTATAATTTATGTTTATTAGCAAATTTTTCTAGGTGGAGAAGAGTCTTGTTCAAATCTCTTTCAGCTTTTTTCCAGTTAGTGTTACTGCTCCATAGAATAATGTCATCAGCGAAAAGTCCAATATTGGTTTTATGTGAATTTTTTTCTTCTATGCCTGCAATAAATAGGGTGAAGAGAGTTGGGCTAAGGACTGATCCTTGTGGTAATCCTTGGTACAATTTGAAGGTTTTAGATAGAGTTCCATTATATTTGACCCTGATGTATCTATTTTTAAGGAAATAATTTATCCAAGTGATAGCTTTTCCATCAATTTTGAAATGCTTGTATAATTTTGTAATTAACTTGTTTTTCCATACTTTATCAAAAACCTGTGTAAGGTCTAAAAAAGCAGCTATGGTGTGGCTAGTTGGTTTTCTGTTTTGTGCATCTTTTACCTTTTGTGTGAAAAATAAGAGTTGGTCTATTGTCCCATGTCCTTTCCTAAATCCATATTGTTCTTCTGGTAAGAGATTTCTTGTGTCAAGGTGGTAGGTAAGTCGTCTGAGTATAATTTTTTCCATTAATTTGCAGCAAATACTTGTGAGGGAGATAGGTCGATAGTTTTTTGGGTCATCAGCAGATTTGTCAAGTTTTTTAATAGGAATTATTGTTGCAGTTTTCCAGTCTTGAGGCAATTTTCCAGTTTTTCAGGAGTTATTGAAAATATCAAGAAGTATTTCTTTGCCATTTTTGCCCAAGTTTGATATCATTTGGCCATGGATTCCATCTGGCCCAGGAGTCTTGTTTAGGTCAGTGTTTTCTAATGCATAATCTAGCTCTTTCATATTGATTTTTTCATGGAAAATATTGAGTGCTGGTGAAATTTTTACAGTCATGAATAATCTTTCGGGCCTTTTTTTCAACTTTCTTATCTTTTATTTCAAATTTGATTTTACTACTTATTTGATATGAATTACCTAAAAGATTAGCAGCATTTTTGTCATTAGTTGCTGGGGTACCATCCGTATTCTTAATCATATTTGTGTTTTCGGTTTGTGGCTGGGCTCTGTCAATTTGTTTTGCCAAATGCCAAAGTTTTGTATTCAGGTTTCTTGGGTTCAGGTTTTCACAAGTTTGTTTCCATTTTTCCCTTTTCATATTTACGTATAACCTTTTTATTTTTGCATTCACAATGTTCAGTTCAGTTCTACAATTTGTTTGGTTTTGGGTGCACTTTTTTGTAGTTCATTTCTTTTAGTTATAAGTGTTTGAATATTTTTTGCCTGGTGTGTATAATTTGGAATCCATTTCTTAATATTACCTCTTGGTATTGAAACTTTGGCTGCTTTAATAATGGTGTTTTTGAAAGATATCCAATTTTGTTCCAGATCTTTTATTCTAGTGGGTGCTTTTCTAAAGTCTTCATTGGTGTTTTTCTGGTAAAGATTCCAATTAGCCTTTTTGAAGTTCCAGAATTTTTCTTTGAGCTGGTTTTGGTCTTGGTGCTAATTTCTATCAAAATAGGCAAATGATCACTTCCAATACTTTTTAATATTTGCCATTTGCATTTGTGGAAAATGTCAGGACTGGAGAAACTTATATCAAGTGCTTGTGCAGTATTATAGCTGTAGGAATGGTGGGTGGGATTCCCATCATTTAAGCACATGAAGGCATTGTCGTCAAATATGTTTGAAAGTATTTTCCCTCTTGGGTTTGGCATGGAACATCCCCATAGTTGATGTTTGGCATTAAGGTCACCTACAATAATAGTGTTGTCTGTAAGAAATTGAGCCATTGTTCCATCGTCAATAATTTTATTGTTTGGTGGGTGATACATATTGAATATGTCGATGGTTTTGTTTTGACTGAGGTAGACTTTGATACCTTGGGCTTCGAGGTCTGATGTGTTTGGAATATTAATGGCTATGTCTTCATAGTACAAATTCTTGATTAAAAATGCAAGGCCACCCCCTTCTTTATTTCTGTCTTTTCTGAGGATATTATAGTTTTTATATTTGAGATTGTACTTTTCATTTAATTTGGTTTCCTGTAGGGCTATAATTTGTATCTTTTGTTTTTCAGCTATTTCCATTATTTCTTCTAATTTTATTTTTGTTGCTGTTGAGCACAATCCATTTATGTTGCACTGCAAAATTCTCAATTGCTTGGAAGCTGCAAAGTTAGAAGTTTGTGGAGACTGTATTATACTTATCGGACAGTACCCTCTACCTAAGTCCTGACCGCGCCCCTGTTTATTCTGCGTGACGGGCGATGCAGCATGCAAATCAACATCTGATCTCATGGAATGGGGTATAGGGGTGCAGCTTTCGTTGATCATGGCACCATGATCCAGGCACACTTTGGTGAAAGTCTGACTTTGCCTGTAGTTTGAGGCCGTTCCTAGCATGGAAGCAGACGCCTTTGCTGCCGACTCTAACATGAGTACAGACGCAGCTCCTCCGTATCCCTGGAGTGGGACCCTTGCTGAGGTCTATCAACTGGGTCAGTTGAAGTCAGGATTTTTAAAGAGGTCTACTCCTCTTCTAACAATGCTGCTGTTGGTCCGCGACTGCCTTTTCGTCAGAGTTATTCTGCTTGTTTCGCAGCTGGCCTTCATATCTGAAGGTCGTTCCCCTATCCGCCACCTGGGGACGCGCCCTATAGCAGTCAGCTCTGCCAAGGGTTACAATATCATGAAGCTGGCATACAAAATTGTCTCTTCAAATGATTAGAGAATCAAAGTAAACCAGCTCCATTTACTGAAAGGAAATCATATGGGTATATAGTAGCGGATCTGTGGGCGCATTCATGAACAATTCTGCACTAGAAGTCGGGATAGACCTTATACTTCTTGTGGAAAACAGATTATAAATAAAGATGGAAAATTTACCTGGTAGATATCGATCTAGAAAAATAAAGGCCACCTCTCCCATCAAAATAAACGCTAAAATTAAGCGCTATCTATTGACCGTCTCAACAAAATAGCTATTCCGGGTCGTTGACAAATCCAAAATACCAGCTTTGGCAAATTCAGAGTGCCTACCCAAATACCATGGTTTCGGGCTAAGATCCTTCGTCAGTCCAGGTTGGACTTGATTTCATGAGATCCTCACGGAATTCCAACATCTCGAATCGAGAGCTTCCTGGAAAAAATCCCAACTCGAATATAGTATTTGTTTCAGGTGAATCAGCACTAATACAGGTGTCCCTTATTCTCCTCCAAGACGATGGATCCATAGCACTGATGATAAGATGTAACCTAAGTATAGCAGGTTCATTTTATTGGATTTTTTTTAGGTAAATACATTTCCCCGTGCCCTCTTTCACCTCCATATACCTATATTTTAAGGTGAAAAAACGTATATGATTATATTCAAATGCTTATATTGAATATTGTATGGTATTTTTCATTTTAGGACAGACCCACCTTGAGGTCGAATCAATTCAGTGGAACAGGATTCGAACAGAGCTAGAAATTCCGAAGCAAAAACGTCCTATCTCTACATTCCATCAAACACAAACTGTTAAATTAATTATTAAACTTTGTGTAAAGGATTAATTCGTAGCCTTTTAACTTTGCATATTATTTATTATTGATAGCCAAATAATACCAAAAAAAATTAACTTAATATTATTTATATATGTAAAACAAGAAAAAATGATAATTATATACAAGAAATCCTTTTCAAACACGAGCTCATCTATAGCCATTGCTACTCTGTGTAATATTCCAACACAAACATGGGTCAAATCCAAGTTAGGAACAAAGTTTGGAGTTTTTCTCCAAAGGTGAAATTTTGAGTTTTAGGATTCTTCCTTCTCTCCACAGATAGAGAGTTTGGAGCTCTAAAACTCCAATTAGTAAAACGGCCCTCAATTACCGATGTGATTTATATTTGTTAATTGGTATCCTGTAATTAATGGTCGTTATTTAACAGGGCGGGGCTCCCCCGACTTAGGTTACCCAGGGTGTTCACCGCTCCGTTATCTACAAACCTACGTCAACTGTCTACATAGCAATTCTACATCTTGTTCTCGACTTAGGTTACCCAGGGAGTTCACCGCTCCGTTATCTACAAACCTACGTCAACTGTCTACATAGCAATTCTACATCTTGTTCTCGACTTAGGTTACCCAGGGAGTTCACCGCTCCGTTATCTACAAACCTACGTCAACTGTCTACATAGCAATTCTACATCTTGTTCTCGACTTAGGTTACCCAGGGTGTTCACCGCTCCGTCTTTTACAAACCTACGTCAACTGTCTACGTAACATTTTCACATCCTGCACTCGACTTAGGTTACCCAGGGTTCGTCAACTACAAACAACGTACATCGAATAGCGAAAAAGAAACTCAACCTCAAGGCGTACACGCCCTAAAATGTTCAGCTTTTCAAGGATGAGAACAAGCGCGTACGGCTGGAGAGATGTCGCCAACTCAAGCATCGTGCCACTGGTCAGCTATGGGAGCGCATCATCTTCACGGACGAGAATCTGTTCACCCTCGAGCAGGCGCACAACCACCAAAACGACAGGAGCTGGTCCGCTGAGGTTCCCGGCACGTTGGCCATCGTCGAACACCGCCAAATTCTGCAGTCGGTAATGGTATGGGCCGGGATTTGTGCCAGTGGCAAGACCCCCCTCATTTTCGTGGATCAGAGGGTCAAAATCAACCAAGAAGTGTATCGCCGTGAGATTCTCGAGACCGTCGTACTCCCGTAGGCTCAACAGCACTTCGGCGATGCGAATTGGACGTTCCAGTAGGATTCCGTGCCGGGTGGCAAGGTGAAATTGACTCAGGACTGGTGCATGGCCCATTTCCCAGACCTATCGCCTCGACTGAATGGCCGCCCTACTCACCCGATCTCAACCCGATGAATTACAGCGTGTACTGCATTCTTCAGGCCTGTGCTACACGCCAGAAAAGTTTGAAGTCGCTGAAGCGATCGCTGCCCCGAGAACGGGACCGATTGTCGCTAGAGAACTTGCGGCCCATAGCCGAAAATTTCAAGTCACGTTTGGACCTGTATATCGCCGCCAAGGAAGGCCACTTTGAAACCAGCTGAAATAAATTGTTAGTTATTATCTAATTATTGTTATGCATTGTTAATTTGTTCAATTCTTTTTTGTTTAATAAAACTATGACTAAAAATATTATAACTTCGTTATTCAACACGCGATTTCGTGGTTAAGTTTTATACAAATAGACTGCCCTTATTACCCTCTGGAGTTAATATTGCTATGTATACAATATATATAAGTAATATTAAATGTTTGTCGGACCATCCGATCACCGGGATGTTCGAATAAGATTCAGGTAAATGAAGAGTATCAACTGAGGCGTTGTCAGATGTGCCTGCTGCCCACAGACTTCTCTATAACAGAGCGGGAGGTAGAGAGCAGCTGGATTGAAGGTGTTTTGATTACAATTTTATTTTATTTAAACGTGTGCTTTCTAAATATTTCCTCTATAGTAAGTTCTGAAGATCATTTGTTGGTTGGAAGTTGATACAGAACAAATACAGCCACATCAACCAATGATATAGTTAACTCCCGATGTTTCCTTCTGTCACTCGGTGTCCCCAACCATTCCCCTGAGGATAGTGACAGCAGGAAACGTCGAGAGTTAAATAAACCATTGGTTGATGTGGCTGTATTTCTTCTGAATCCTAAAGTTAGATTTCGAAAAAAAAGCGTATTTAAAAAACGACTAGTTGACTAATAATGTGTCAATTGATTTAAATCTTCTGGACATTAATTAAACAATTCAAAAGGTTTCTGGAGATGAGAGGTTTCTTATAAGAAGAAACTCATCTCCAGAAACCTTTTTAATTGTTTAACTACTAGTGTGTCTTATAATGTTGCCATTTCTTAAAGCAGGACTCCAAATAATGATGGGTTGTTTATTCGTGTTGTTGTAAGGTTGAAGTCAGTAGAGATACCCGATGTCCTCACACACCAGGGCGAAGTAGAGGAGCGGGTGGAGCGCCACCTCCTCCAGCTGCCAGCACTGCAGGTCGTGGCCCTGGCCCACGATGTAGAGAGAGTTGTCGTCCTCCCTCACCTCCACTTGCTCCACGCCCGACCACTGCATCAGCAGCTCTTTGAACAGCCCTCTGTGCACCCGCGTCCACCGCTTCAAGTCCTGGTGGGAGGCCAGCGGCATTCGGATCACGTTGCTCTCTCGGATCTTCGAAGATAAAGGTCTCCATTGGACGCCCATGTCCAGTCCCAGATCTCTCAGATCCATCGTCAGCGGGATTGATGTGTATGTCTGCAGAGCAAACTTCTGAATGTGCTTAGAAAACTCGGGTCGCAAATTGGGCAATCTGGATAGAGATGTACCTGCAGCCCATCCCAGGAAATTCATTATGAGAGTCGCAGTCATTAAGTCATCTGGAAGATATCTCTGGGTTTTCAGAAACTCTTGGTACGCGTCGTCAAAATACCTAATCCAGGACCTATTAAACTCCGGTGACTTCTGGAGCCAGTGTTGCTGCAGAGTCTTCTTGGCGACTTGCACCTTCACGTTGACCTCGTTGTCGCCGTAAGTGTCCTCGACTTTGATCTGCTGCAGTTTCTCCTCGATGGTATCAAGCAGGTGGCTGGTGACGGGCTTCGCCATGCTCTGGTTGAGCTTACACATGGACTGCCTCACGTCGCACAGGACATGCGATATGCACCAGGGAAAGCCAAGCAGCTTCGTTTTGGCTTGTGTGGTGTAGGTGACCATGTACCAGGCAGAAGCCTTGCGATACTTCACCTCCACGAAATTTGGTTTACTGTAGTAGTCGCTGAGCGAAATGTAGAAAGTTTCCTCCATACTTTTCTGAAGGTTTCTTATGTTCCTTTCCAGCAGATTGACTAGGTGCTCCCTTTCACTCTGAGACAAAAACTTCTGGAAAGTGACGTGTCCCGAGAGGCATTCCTCCTCTGTGCTTATACCTAGGGATTGAAGAATACCTTGAAGTTTGTGGCTATAGACGTCTTGGTTTTCTAACGCCTCCGTTTCGTATTCCTGCCAACCCGGATAGGCTAGGAGGGGGTCGTGTTTCACGACAGCTTCTTGGGACTCGGCGAGGGCTAGTGTTGAGAGAAGAATGCGTGTACTTCGGTAGAGCTGCCCGAGGACCCTCCGGGAGCGGTAGGCCGGCTTCTGGGTGCCCTTCTCCATAAAGTCGGGGTACTCCACTGGCTTAGCCAGGTCCCTGACGTCGAGATCACAGCCGGACTTGAGATAGTCCAGGACGAAGGGGTATTTTTTACTGATGGCCAAACAGGGCTCTGAGTAGATGCCGTCCTCGAGCATATCAGCTAGGGCCAGGTACGAATAGGCACATTGCCCAATCTTATTTTTCTTGATGCTATGAAGTATGTAGTTGATCATGTCCCCCACCTAGAAACACAGGCTCCATCGAAGGTATCATCTGATAAGAACTTGCACGTCCAACTCACCGACGTGTCATCGTTCTGCTGCTGTTGCTGGGACATGAGGTGGGGGTAGTCCATGGGAAGGTCGTTGTGGATGCCAATCAGATCCGGGTGCCACAGCACCACGTACTCGTCGCCGTCCAGGTCCGACCCTGGCCACCACATACCAGCTGATGCTACCACATCTAGTCCTAATTCAATCGCATAAATGGTTTAGTTAATTCAGGGAGGGGAGGGGATTTATCAAACCCACCTTTCTTGGTGCTGAACAACTAAACCTACAGAGATCAGACTGTTGAGTAATTATAGTGGAGAGAGATAATGAAGCTGCCGATGAATATTTCAAGGAACAACAGTCTTCTTACTCTATATAAAACTCTATATCGAAGTGATTTACCATTTTTAGATATCATTTCGCATATATTAAGAGTTATAGCTTTATATGTTTAAAGAAGACGCCGCGGTAACTTTTTGCATAGAGATCGGGGTTAGACCACACTCAGATGTCAATCTTGTTCTTCTCACTTAGAGTAGCGATGCCTCCAGGTCCGGGTTCTCAATACTGATCTGTTCTATTTAGTATCGGTCCAGTCTTATGCTGACCTGCGATCTGGTCAGTCAGGGGCCGAGGTCCCTGGGAGGGGAACACCACACAGTCCCGGATGTGGTGGAGCTCGGGGATGTCCACTGCCACCACCAGCCTGACGTCGCCAGGGTGAAGTCCTGGGTTCTTGGTCACCACCACAGGACCTGCCGCACATCACATAGTTGTTTTTCACACCATCTTTAAATACTTATTTAAGCTATCAGGTCATCTTAAATGTGACCTTTCCTCTATTATATTCACCTCTTTTGTACATCATTATATATAAAAATATAATGTTTCCAGAGTATGGTATTCATTAACCAAGAAAGAGCATCTCTCCATTTTTTAAATTCATTGAAGCAATGCATCTTATTTTAAAACCCAGTATAAAACGTGAAGTTAGTAATAAAGAATGACGCACAACACCAGTTTGGGCAAAATTAAACAAAAGCCAATCTGAAAAACCATGATTTCGGACTATAGCCCTGATCAGTACAGGGGCGGCTTCGATTTCATAACATCCCGTGTAAGGAGTTATAAAATTGATCGAATTTGACCAAAAAAAAAAGTGTTTAAGGTGGTGGAAAGTGGCAGGGACCTATTTTTAAGTTAGAAGATAACTTTAAAGCTGCTGGAGGATGATATCCATGTTCCAAAAGTGACATCAGCATTGTTTTTATTCATTTTTATAGTGAGAGGTGCTTCTTTCGGTACATCACTATATATCAATATGTTGCATCCCATCTGTTATAGGAAATTTAAATTATTTTTGACGTTTATTATTCTTTCTTCATATATAACAGCCCGAAATGCGTACGTGGTTGACTTATCTTGATTTATCAAGAAATTGGGTTGACCAAATATCATGGAGCAAGTTAAATAAACGTTTAGTTGATTTTGTTCCATTAGATTCGCTCTGCCATCTAGAAGTGCTCATGTTAGCTCGATCAGGATATGCCTCTTTTATTTTTGATATCAACACCTGACCTTTTTTATTATTTTATTTTTATTATTTTACCATATATATATATATATACGTAGTACATATACACACAACATTGTATAACTTTGTAATTTTCATTAAAACTCCCTCTCTCTTTAAATTTTTAATAAAAGGACAAAATGGTACTCCTCGTGACTCCCTACTTTCCACCACACACGGCTAACCTATATTCCACCTACCTTCCAGAATCCTCAATGTCGCAGGCTCCACGACACTCTCCGAGTACTGGACGAACACCTGGTCCTCTCCCAACTTGCGGGTCTCGTCGAACACGCCCAGCATGTTGCGGCCCAAGTCGGCGGGGATGGCGATCCTGGTCTTGGTGCGGAGAAGACCTGCGTCACTTTGTTATGTTTCTTGTTTGGTTTTGGTGATTGGAACTCTCTATAATAAATGCCCCCAAATCATCAAGACTCAGCTCATACGTGTAGAACCGTCTAAGCGAGTGCAAGATTGAACTTAGACAAACTGAAATTGAATATTTTTGTTGGATAAAAACTAGGACACTGATATATTGCCTATTCAAATATAACATATCAACACTGTTTTCTTAACGCCCTTAATAAACTTCAAAGGAGGGCTCTATTGGCTGATGCACAATATTATTATATTCATGTTTCCAAAACCAATCACGAGAAAGTGCACGGATGCACTCACAGATGAGATCGCTGTAGGTGGAGATGAGGAGGGACCTGAAGAACGGCTCCGACGTCAGAGAGAAGCCGCTATGGTAGAGTTTGACGAAGGGCAGGCTGAACTTGCACTTGGCCTCGAGCAGCTCGGCGGCCTGGCGGTCGTAGATGAGACACTCGGTCATCTCGCTGATCATATTGTCCTGGAGGCTCTGGAAGACCTCCCGCCGGATCCCCTTCTGTTCCAGGATGGTGATTAGGAACCTGTTGAGGTAGAGTTGAGCTGGGAACACACAGCCATTCTTCTGACGGCATGTCCACTCACCTCAGCCCGTCTCGTGTGAAATTCACAAGGAAGCAAGAGATCTTTACAATTTCCTGGCAGAATTGGCGTTAAAACTGGTATTCGACCCTCTCTGTAAGCCAGAAGCTCGGGTTGGCAAATATATTGTCGCTCTACCAACTTTGGAAAACTGGTAAACGCACGCGAAGACGGAGGTCTTCAAGCGAACTATGACTCTCATCAGTACAGCAAAGAGTTTTTCTGATAAAGAGGCAGGGGCACTTTTATGAAAACTGAGAAAGCTTCCGAGAGTAAGTTCATCTTATAATACAAGGGGGTGAACCAAAGGTTTTGCAATATTTTGACCATTTTATTCCATAATGCATAACATTGTGACCAATAATACCTATGCATTCAAATTATGAACCGTCTTAAGCCATCTTTCTTATAGTTGTTCGATCCCGCGCTATTACTTTGAAGCAAAGAACTCGTTCAGCTCAGCCTCCAATTATTCCGGTCATTGAAGTACCGCCCGCGAAGGATGTGTGACATTAATCGAAACAAGTAATAACCCGACATTTCAAGGTCCGGCCTATATGCTGGGTGTGGCAGCCGTTCGAATGTTTCAAGACACTGGAGTTTTTTGCTTCGTTCGAACAGGAAGTTGTTTGATGTTATCCTGTTGTGGAATAACGCATTTTCTGTTCACCAAAGCTGGTACTTCGGCGTTAAAACTGTATACAACACGTTCGTGATTTTCAGAATACAGATTGAGGTTGATACTTCGACCGTTTGAAATGAATTCTTAGGGTATTTTATCCTTTCAAAATTCCACCAGACACACATCATCGACTTATGTTCGAAGCGCCCACGCTTGACAACAGGTTCAGGAGGTTGACCCGGGCTCCATCACTGCCTTTGGGTGTTAGGATTACGATAATAGACCAACACTTCACATCGCAAGCAATTATTTTCTTTATGAAATATACAAAAAGCGGACTAGAAAGCAATTTCTTCCAAAGTTCCATTCGGAAGTTTTCCTTAGCTGGCGTCATGAGGTACAAAGCGGCAACTGGTGTTGCCTTGCTTAGTTCGTGAAGGTAACAGACCACGGTGATGTCCCCAGCCTGATATTTGTCGGATTTGCCTCCAGAACTTGACATAAAACGTCACTATCTATGGTAGGCGGCTTACCGGTCCTTGGGTCATCTTCAAGATTCCTGTCACTTGAGTGAACCACCTGGCTGTGCTGCTGTGGTTCCAGTACCCTTCCTCTTTCGCATTATATCTTTTTCTTGCTACTTTAGCAACATTATGAGCCAAGTATAAATAATAAATTAAAGGTTCTCTAATAAGTATATTTTGATCATCTCTACCACGTTTAATTGAAGATAATAAAAGAAAACCAATGACGAAACGAGGATAAAATGTGAATGAACACTTGTGTGCTTCAGAATGAGATTATCACCTGCTAGATTATTTATCAGTTTAAATATTCAAGTAAGGGAAACTAATATTTCTACTTTGAAATATTGAAAAACCTACAGATCACTCTCAGTATATCTCAAGCCACTCTTCCCTCCAAATAGACACCAGTTCTAAGCCACCATACCTTATCTTGTAGAGTGGATAGCTTTACCGAGTCAGAACGTACTGGGCGCGCTGGTCTTGATGATCTCCAGCTGGTTGATGAAGGTGGAGCTGAATTTCTTCATGCTCTCCCTGAAGAATATTTCCCTGCCCTTAAGTTCCGGGTTCTCCACCAACATGCCCTTGAAGCCGCAGAATCTGATCTGGAAGGCGCAGGGGCGGTAGGTGGGGTCGGTGGTCTTCGTGGAGGCGATCACGTCGCAGATCTGTCGAAACACTCTGTGGATAACTAGAGCAGGTGCACGGCCTCACGCAGACGTTCAAGAGTAGTATAGCCCAGGTCCACCTATACGATACCACGTTTTATTAACCACATAAAAGAGGTTTTTTTTTAAGACAAAGCCCGTATACTCTCAACTCTCCACACCCTCGTCTTTTTCCATCTTGTCTAATTCGTAATAGCCTTCAAGATTGCCAGAGCATGTTTTGACATTTGATAGTAAGTAAGGATGGCTCATAATGCTTAATTAATTCCGTTTAAATGTCAAATATTATAAAAATATCTTCGTATTCTTCCATGATGCAAATGTAATGTTTATTAAATTTTAATTGCATTTATTAAAACTTCCCTATTGGGTAGGGAATACCATACGTTAGAATCACGACCCGAATTTAATTCTCCTGCCGATATATAGAGAATAGGACCAAATTTACCACCCAATGTAATTTTCTTCCTTTTTTTTACATTAGCTTTATAAAAACAAATAATCTTTTGCCGCTAGTATACCACCTCTAATTTAAATGCAATTCGAAAAATTGGCGCTAAAATTTAACTGTTGCAAAAGGAGGTTGAAAAAAATAAATTTTTGAATTGATGGATATGATTGATGTCTTATCCCCAAGTGACGACCGACTCACCTCATCCACGAGGGCCGAGGACACCATGCCGATGCCGTCCGTGAAGATGTACTCGACGCCGTTGTGGCCTCGGGACGTGATGTCCGGGGCGGTCACGATGTCGCAGTCTTCGGGGAGCGGCACCACGGCTTCCAGCGAGGAGAAACATTGGCCCATTCGGGAGAGCTTCTTGGCCGCCGTGCCCTTGATGTTGTCCAGTCGTATCCACTTTCTGATGCTATCGGCCGAGATGGACGACGACACCTCGGCGTACATGTAGAACGCCTGCTCGCGGAGCTGGCTGTTGGAGCCCGCCAGGAACTTGTAAACCCGCTTCCCTACGCGAATGCCCTTCTCAATGTCTTCCCGGAAGTGTGAGTTCATGAACTCGGTGAAATCTCCTCTGCGAGTGATGTTGAAGATCTTCTCCAGGTCGTTCTCTCGGATCGACACCATGAGGAACAGCTCCGGGTTGAACTTCAGTAGCATCCGGTTCTGAAGCTGCTGCTGGAAAGGGCAGAAAATCTTCTTGTACGGCGTTAAGATCAGCCGGGGCAACCTGAAGATTCCCTCGGGGATCGTCTCGAATAGTGCGGAGTGATAGTTGAAGCAGCTCCGCATCATACGGAAAATTTCGAAGATCTGACCGTGCTGAATAAAGTCGAAGATAGTGAAGAAAGTTTTCTGCAGCGCCATGTGGTTTCTTCTCTCGTACGCCTGGATCAGGGATAGAATGCCTTTCGAATTCTGAAGGCCGAGCTGGTCCTGGACCTGGAAGTCTGCAGTGGAGGCGCACGTCCAGGAGTAGAAGCAATCGTGGCATTGGAAGTCATTCACGACTATGGCGGGCGGGAGAGTGAGCTGACCTTTGCGGGTATGGACGAGGGCGGAATAAATGAAGTTGGCATTGTCCACAAGCATCCTTTGGAGCCGATTCAGTATACATCTACCGTTCGCAATATTGCTTATTGACAACTTAATAGTCGTGCAGTTCCCCAAAGTAGCCTTGCCGCAAAGTTTATTTTTGCAAGGAGCGCACTCGATGGCCGTCACCCTAACAAAGCGCATATCTTGGTTAATCAAATCGTAGAAGTTGGCGCCCTTACCCCTGAGGACAAAGAGGAGCGGAGGGAGGTAATAGTTGAGGTAGAGATGAAAGGCCGACTCGGTCTCGTGGACAAACACCCTGATTATGTGGTCATACCGGAGTTCCAACTTGTAGAAATAGGGCTCCTTGCGGCCGCATACGGGATGGTTGATTTTGAAAAAGAGCACAAATTCTCGCTCGTCATGGAGAAAATTAGCGTAAATGCACTTGACCTCTTTGTAGGTAAAGTGGCCAACGAAGTTGTTTGGAAGGACGAAGGTACCGAGAGTGAATTTCTTGAGTAGCACGTCGATGTGGCGAAAGTCGAGGCTGGTGTTCTGGCACTCGAAAGGCACGAGCCAGTGCAAGCCGTGGTTGAGCAGGGAGGTGTTGAACCGGCAGAAGATCTTTCCCACGTCGTGCACTATTTCGGCCACGTAGTCTCCCGCCACCGTGAAGATGACGTCCTCCGTCCGCTCCTCGTGCACCAGCCCATTGGTGGACCGCCGCGACACCAGCCCGCACGGCTGCTCTATCACCTCCACCTTCACCGCGAAGCTCTCCATCAGAGCGCTGAAGAACTGCCCGCACAGGTCACGGAAGGCGTGGTGCTCCAGCGGGAACTGCTGAATCACCATCTTGAGCTCCTTCATGACGCCGCCCTAGAATATCCAATTCAAAGTTAAACCGGGCCGATGTGTTTAAAACAACTCTGAAATAATGAGAATCTATCCTGTTGAACTTAGGACTAAACACACTTACACCTGCTGCTTCTACCTTCTACGACCACAAAAGCAATAACATGGGGGTATGGAGAATACAATATTGTTGCGTCGGACCTTAGACATAGTTTGTATTCTTTTTCCTGGCAGGATATACAAAGGTGAAACGTGAGTTCGTAAAGGAATGCAGCTAAAGATTTTCCTTTATTACAGTCGTCCAAAATAGGAGTACATTATAAGGGACTTGCCTCAACCTCCGCCGTCAGAAAAATCTTTGGCGCCGTGGATGTCACTCTTGAGAAACGTCCCGCTTCAAACAGCCCACGTCTACCTGGGCGACACCGACTTTTAGACTGCTCCGCTGCCGACCGACACATTTGTTGCGCTTCGTACAGTTCAGTTGTGTTGTCTTGCTCCTTATCTTCCCTGGCCAACTTCAGGGCGTCTCCGCCGTCAGGCCAACAGCTGCTATCCACTGTAATATGTCCGCTCTGTGACACACCTACCGCGCTTCCTTGAGGATAATCTGCTGACAAACTCTTGTCACCAGACTGACTCGTCCACTTGTCTTCCTCAGCTTTCTAAAAAAGTTATGTTACGTCCTAATCTGTGTCTATCGAGCCATTGAAAGATTCAACAAAAAACGATTGGCATTATCAATGACCTAGAACAGTCTGGCACGTGCAACGGAGGTCGGCAGCTATAAAAGCCGTTAGCCAGAGATTTTGTCGACATCCACACCGCAAACAAAAGCGCAATTTAGCTTAAGAACCATTTCCAGGATAATCGACGAAGATCTTGGACGGAGAACTTCCAAACGACGCACGGATCTTTTGATATATAACTCCTGCTCTTAAAGAAATTAGAAGAGTTAGATAAATGGTGTCGTGGCATAACGGTCGATGATATGAGAGAATCCTCTTCACCGAAGAGAACATTTCCCCCTGTCTATTAGAAGATTGATCGTCAAAATGGCAAGACACCTATGCACTTTTTTAGCTCTCTGGAACCTTCTTTTAAAGTTAAAAAGACGTGTAAAAGTCACCGTCCTTCTTTCTATTGGGGTCTAGTAGGAAGTAGGTTACCAAGGTTTAACACATCCCCATTCCGGTACCAGAGGAGTAAAAGCTAGAGGTAAAACACTATCACAAAAAATATATATTTTAGAACAAATGATACAAATCTCTCTCTCTCTCTCTCTCTGAATAAAAAAAAAATTATTAAAAGAGAACATTAGACATTTCAACAAAATTCACCTCGGTGTTCGGCAAAACTGGGTCAATTCTGCAATAGTTGGATAGGAATGTCCCGGTGTTCATAAAGGCCACCAGTGAATGGTTCTCTAGAAGCCCTGATTTTAACTCCCTTAATAACACTTTGTGAGTGAGCATATTTAGAAGAGAAGATACTATAAACGATAACAGAATTTGTATCAATTGAAATTAGCATCGAAGTAAGGTCATTCGAATTTTACAGATTCCCAAAAAAATGAGGGCAATGAGATAAACCCTCCGTGCGTGCCGATCACTACACCGAATATTTGAGAACCTGTGTTTTAAAAAAAAAGGAGGACAATTGAATGATTGTACATAGTTTAAATCCAGAGATATGTCTTATTATCTTCTAATAAAACATGAATTCTGCTGGCATTTGTTATTTATCTATAAAAATGTAACAGAATTTATGGCCCTACACACGCACATGTAAATATGTTCTGGCACATCAATAGAGAATTATCTTCATGGATGTATAAGTTCCAGTTAAAACAACGACACCTGTTGAAGGGCCATGGCTACAAAACTTGTCATTTTACCACATTTTTATGTATATTTTTAAATATGAAGAAAAGAAGAAACGTTGTGCGTACAAGTTGGAATATCTTGAAAGCGTACATATAGTCACAGAATAAACTGTGGCGTACTACTCGGTTAATCATCATCAATGTCATCATCGTGATGCTAAGTCATCATTTTATTTGTAAATGGTTTATTTATATCTCTCTCGGTTGTATTTATACATCTGGTGGAATTTGGAAATACTTTCTCTTTTTAAAATAAATTTGACCTTGTCTACAATACAGCAATGTCTGCAGTCGTACAGGAAGATGCAACATAAATTATTTATGACGCATTCTTTTTGAAATACAAAGTTGTCCCAAAAGTTTGTAAACCCTTTCAAAATAAATCATACCATAATATGTTTACTAACTTTTGGGACAACCTTATAAAACAATTTTCTACTGAATTTTACTGAAATTATAAAAACAAATAGGAGGGCCTGGCTCATCAATGGTGAACCCTCCTAACCATACTGTATGCCATGGTTTCGGACTTTATCAATACAGGGGTGGTTACGATTTCACAACATCCTACGAGGGCCATAGCACGAAACCATGGTATGTAGGAGGTTAGCTTTTGTCTGAATTATCCGAAACTGGCGTTGTGGCTCATTTTTTAGCATTACTAGTAGAGTTATTTACTTGAAAAAGTGCATCGTTATGATGCACAATTAAAGGGAGATGCCTGTTTTTGGTACATGTATAAACATAGTTATTCCGTTTGTACGAAATACCTACAGGAATACATGAGATGCCCTCTCAAATCCAAAAGGATCCTCTGTATAAAGTTTCCACGCAGTCACAAAGTCATATAATACAAATACAGTAGAACTTGGATAACGTCTTTAATTCAAATATTTATCTTGGTCCCTAGAATTTCCTATAAATAGAATTTCCGTTTTTAATTCGAATTTTTGGATAATTCGATTTTTTTTTTGGTTCTTTGGGCTTTGCATTATTCAAGTTCGACTGTATATAATATATATTCGGAGTATTATACTAGACTATTATTGGATTCTATAAACTAATATGCAAATAATAATCAGCTCAACAAAATTAATGTCAATATGCAAAAACCGTCCAAAACATATGTATAATAGATATCTAACGGTGTGATATATCTGTACCCCTGTAGAAGGGCTACGAAAGCTAGAGTTGGCAATAAAACGAAAAAAGAAACTCATTTCCGGAGACTTATTGACTTGTTTAATTAATATATAAATATATATATATTTGATCTCTGTATATACGCAATATAATGTATATATATGGTCTGTAGTTAGACATATATATATATGCTTTGACTATTAAATGAAAAAGTAGAATTAAATATGACGCCCTTTATAATTAGAAAGTTTTTAACACCGTTTGTGTTTAAAATTATTGCATTGGCAGAGAATCTATCCATTTATATAGAGAAGAGGTGTGGATATAATTGGATTTTGGACACATAGCTCCTAAACCTTTCTAGGAGAGAAGTGTGTTAACTTACAACTTATGTATGTGTATATCAAAATTTCTCTATATATATGCAGTTAAACCTGTCTATAGCGCCCCCTCTTAGCACTCACCAAAATAGGGTGCTATAGACAGGTCACTTTTAATGTAAAATGTTTCAAATTTAATGTTTAAAATCGGGCGCTATAGAGAGGAGGGCGCTATTTAGAGATGGGCGCTATCGACAGGTTTAACTGTATATATAATTAAAAATTTAAAAAGGCATATCCTGACCAGGAGCACATGTACTTTTCAGATGGCAGAGCGCCATCTAGTGGAACAGAAATCAACTAAACATTTATTTACCTGTTCCTGATATTTGGCTAAACCAATTTCTTGATAAATCAAGAAAAGCTATTCACGAACGCGTTTCGCGTATATAACTTCAGTTTAAAACCAATTGAATATACAGTTAAACCTGTCTATAGCGCCCCCTCTTGGGAGTCATCAAAATAGGGTGCTATAGAGAGGAGGTGCTATAGACAGGTCACTTTTAATGTAAATCGCATCGTACTACGTATTTAAAATCGGGCGCTATAGAGAGGAAGGCGCTATTTAGAGGGGGCGCTATAGAGAGGTTTAACTGTATGTTCTAATAGAAAGAAAGGATATTTGGGATGGCGCACACAGACGCTATGCCATTATGTCACGGAATTGCGTCTTGATAACGTCACGCGATTGTGTCACGCATATATATACGTTAGAGGAGATATAACCCTACAACTATCTTTTATCAAAAAAACTAATCTTCCAGGATTCGAACTTGGAATCTTCAGGTTCGAGTGTGTTAACCGTTGTATAATAATACATTTAGCTTTATATTTATGGGTATATCAAATATATTGTAGCGTAGAATTCAAGTCTTTGATATGAGAGTATTTATTGATGGCGTCAGTACGACTAGTTGACAATTATCAGCAAACCAAGAAAAACTATACAGCTAGAGATTTTGTTGCACCGTCCTGGAGCTTCATGTCAATATTCGATGGTTCCATATCAAGGTTATAAGTCAGACCAGAGCGGGTAATTATAAAACAAAGTTATATAAATAAGGAAAGTATTTACAATTATTTTCTATCTTAAAGAAAACTGAGAGATATCTAAACAAAATATTTACAAATAAAATGATGACGTCACGTGACTAATGATGATAAACCGAGTAGGCCACCACAGATTATGCTGTGACACTATATATATATATTTATATGTAAGTTTTAGTTCGACTCTTTTTAATGAACTTTCTACTGCGAAAAATGGGAGCTAACGCCTCTCAATTTGAAAAGACTTTAGGAAACAGCAGACTGCCTTCAAATGAGTATATATATTTATAACCCAGATTTCTGGAGCACAGAACACCAACTACCCGGAGAGTCCAGCTCACCAGTATGGACTAGTGTTGAGCGCTTTTACTCGCGTCCTGTTTTGATTGCTAAGTTGAACCAGTTGACCAGGAAGTTCCATGCTGAGGTTGAGTCTGGGAGGCTGGCCATAGATCTAGGATTGAGGTGGGTCAGTCCAAGCAGGATAGCTGTTTGCATCCTATGTTTTAGAATGCTGGACAGCTGAAGAGAAGATGATCGACTGTCTGTGGCTCTTCTGAACAATGGAGGGAGGTAAGGTCTGTTTCGGGATGTACACGTGTAATGTCTGCCAGTACATGGCCATAGCCCCAGCTAGAGAATATTGAACAACCAAGCTATAAATCATTTATGATGTGATTTTAAAAGTAATACAGTAATAATCTGTATTAAATATGTTCATCGAATAATTAAATAATAAAATAGAAATCATTTCTTCGCGGCCACGATCATAGAAATAGCCAATATGTAAATATGAAGTAGACAGCAAGTTTACATAAGATATCCCGGTGACACAGAGCATATTCATCTACACTTTCAAACGTAGTATGTAAATAGAGGTGACCGGAAGATAACTTCCACCCTGTCGTGAAACAGAGCCCCGCGAAGGGCAATGAGCTTTTAAGTTTACTACAGATATATTTGTTATGTGAGTAGTTTACATTCATATCATTCTGAAAATAGAGCAATCCATATTTAAATCATTAGATAATAAAAAGGCATATATTGGATTGAATAAAAGATTGCCAATATTTTGGTTGGCTGAACGCCAACCTTTATCAAGACATTACATTTTTGTATAAACAAACTCAGCGCCGCATAGTGTTATAATATCACAGTTGAATATTTTTTTTAATACAAAGTAGGTGGGAGAAATTTGTGCATGAAAAAAAAATATTATGAAAGTTACAATCAGAATAAGTTAAATATCTTGATATTTTATGATGCACTAGACGAATGGCCCGGGCAACGCCCGGGGTTTACCCGAGTGCGAATATGTTTTAAAAACGTTGTCTTGGGTGGTCGCTATTGACAGGGTGGTCTGTATAGACAGGTGGATGTATCACACAGCTGATAACAGGGTTGTCTAGAGTGGTCGCTATAGACAGGGTGGTCTGTGTAGACAGGTGGATGTATCACACTGCTGATAACAGGGTTGCCTAGAGTGACCGCTATAGACAGGGTGGTCTGTATAGACAGGTGGATGTATCACACAGCTGATAACAGGGTTGTCTAGGGTGGTCGCTATAGACAGGGTGGTCTGTATAGACAGGTGAATGTAACACACTGATGATAACAGGGTTGCCTAAAGTGACCGCTATAGACAGGGTGGTCTGTATAGACAGGTGGATGTATCACACAGCTGATAACAGGGTTGTCTAGAGTGGCCGCTATAGACAAGTGTATGTATCACACAGCTGATCACTCAGCGCCGCATAGTGTTATAATATCACAGTTAATTTTTTTTTAATACAAAGTAGGTGGGAGAAATTTGTGCATGAAAAAAAATTATTATGAAAGTTACAATCAGAATAAGTTAAATATCTTGATATTTTATGATGCACTAGACGAATGGCCCGGGCAACGCCCGGGGTTTACCCGAGTGCGAATATGTTTTAAAAACGTTGTCTTGGGTGGTCGCTATTGACAGGGTGGTCTGTATAGACAGGTGGATGTATCACACAGCTGATAAAAGGGTTGTCTAGAGTGGCCGCTATAGACAGGTGTATGTATCACACAGCTGATCACTCAGCGCCGCATAGTGTTATAATATCACAGTTAATTTTTTTTTAATACAAAGTAGGTGGGAGAAATTTGTGCATGAAAAAAAAATTATTATGAAAGTTACAATCAGAATAAGTTAAATATCTTGATATTTTATGATGCACTAGACGAATGGCCCGGGCAACGCCCGGGGTTTACCCGAGTGCGAATATGTTTTAAAAACGTTGTCTTGGGTGGTCGCTATTGACAGGGTGGTCTGTATAGACAGGTGGATGTATCACACAGCTGATAACAGGGTTGTCTAGAGTGGCCGCTATAGACAGGTGTATGTATCACACAGCTGATCACTCAGCGCCGCATAGTGTTATAATATCACAGTTAATTTTTTTTTAATACAAAGTAGGTGGGAGAAATTTGTGCATGAAAAAAAAATTATTATGAAAGTTACAATCAGAATAAGTTAAATATCTTGATATTTTATGATGCACTAGACGAATGGCCCGGGCAACGCCCGGGGTTTACCCGAGTGCGAATATGTTTTAAAAACGTTGTCTTGGGTGGTCGCTATTGACAGGGTGGTCTGTATAGACAGGTGGATGTATCACACAGCTGATAACAGGGTTGTTTGGCCGCTATAGACAGGTGTATGTATCACACAGCTGATCACTCAGCGCCGCATAGTGTTATAATATCACAGTTAATTTTTTTTAATACAAAGTAGGTGGGAGAAATTTGTGCATGAAAAAAAAATTATTATGAAAGTTACAATCAGAATAAGTTAAATATCTTGATATTTTATGATGCACTAGACGAATGGCCCGGGCAACGCCCGGGGTTTACCCGAGTGCGAATATGTTTTAAAAACGTTGTCTTGGGTGGTCGCTATTGACAGGGTGGTCTGTATAGACAGGTGGATGTATCACACAGCTGATAACAGGGTTGTCTAGAGTGGCCGCTATAGACAGGTGTATGTATCACACAGCTGATCACTCAGCGCCGCATAGTGTTATAATATCACAGTTAATTTTTTTTTAATACAAAGTAGGTGGGAGAAATTTGTGCATGAAAAAAAAAATATTATGAAAGTTACAATCAGAATAAGTTAAATATCTTGATATTTTATGATGCACTAGACGAATGGCCCGGGCAACGCCCGGGGTTTACCCGAGTGCGAATATGTTTTAAAAACGTTGTCTTGGGTGGTCGCTATTGACAGGGTGGTCTGTATAGACAGGTGGATGTATCACACAGCTGATAACAGGGTTGTCTAGAGTGGCCGCTATAGACAGGTGTATGTATCACACAGCTGATCACTCAGCGCCGCATAGTGTTATAATATCACAGTTAATTTTTTTTTTAATACAAAGTAGGTGGGAGAAATTTGTGCATGAAAAAAAAATTATTATGAAAGTTACAATCAGAATACGTTAAATATCTTGATATTTTATGATGCACTAGCGCGCCATCTGTTATGAAAATTTGAAACTATTTTAGACGTATATGATATATTTTTTTTAATAAAACAATTCTACTGATGAGCCAGGCCCTCCCATTAATTTTAAGGGCAGTAGAATTGTTTTATGAAAAAAAATCATACGCGTCTAAAATAGTTTCGAATTTTAAAATATTAAAGGAGAAAAAAATGCCTTTTTATTATCGAATTCTCCTATCACTATACTACATTTTCATCTAAGCCAAAAGAGGCCGAGAGAGAAACTATCATTTATATCATTAAATATAGATATAGTTTATAATAAATGTAAAGCAAATTAATGTTTTCATAAATAGATTTTTGTTCATTTTATATCGTGTGTTAAAAAATAATTATTAATACAAATCAATAACGCGCCTTCTATATATAACAAATGAAAACATTAAGACGCGAATGTTTCTTTCCATAAATCAAACTTCTACTGTTCTTACTGCGATGAAAAAATATTAGGATGGGCTTGGCTCATCAGTTATATATAGATGGCGCGTTATTGCTATGTATTAATTTATGCCTAACTTGTTCTTATTGTTTGCGGAAGAGCATTGCTCGATGCAAATATTTATATATAATGCTACTATCCTAAAAGCTTATGTCCATAGTTTTCTTGAATACCATTTCTAAAATGTTACCCTTCAGTGTGACATATAAAAGCAGAATGATCCAATACAGTATTAGAGCTCTAAAGAAGCGGTCTGGTGGATTAAATTGGTGAAATCACTGGTAGGGTTCACCACTGATAAGCAAAGCCTTCCCAATATATTTTTCCATCGCAATAAGGGCAGTAGAAGTTCGATTGATGTGTGAAAAGAAACATTAGGGTCTTAATGTTTTCATTTGTTAAAATAATAATTTAAAAAGTTATCTCCTAATTGGGCGACTGAAAGTTGCTGATATAGTTGCTTTTGATTCCAGTTGCCCAATAAGAAGATGCCTTTTCCTTTTTTTAATTTATGAACCTTATCCCAGTACAATATCACATTTGTACTATTTTTCGCAAAAATAATAATTATTGGAAAAAATATCGGAAGTGAAATAAGGAAAATGTAGAGACTTCTATAAAGACGAATAGTCTTTATTATTTATAATAAAAATAATTAAAATGGTAAAGGTAAAAGCTGTTAAGTAGCAGCTAGGCTAAAATAATTAAAGTATTTACACAAAGCCTAACAATGATCTGAAATGAACAAACAAATTTACAGAAATATCCTGAAAATTTCTTACTTTCAACACTAATAATACCATTCAAAAGATAAATTGAAAATATACATTATATGAATTATATTTTTTAAGTTCTTTAGGTCTTTCGATACCTAAATTAAAAATCAAATATTATTTAGATGTTATTTGTATTTTGCTTTGAAAAATGTGTCTGAAAATGATGTATTTTTAAATTGTACAAATATATATATATTGAGAATTATTGTGTGTTCATTCTTTGTTGTTGTTTGTGTATACATATTTATATTTTAAAATGTTATTTACTTTTTTAATATAAAAATTATATTGCCTCACTTTTCACATTTTGTGCAATATATATAGCAAAATAAAAAGATATTAATTGTTTATAAATATTTAATTGTTAAATCCATTTGCGAAAAAAAAAATTTCAAAAGTGTGTACATTTAAATTATACCAATAACAACATTCAAGCAAGTAATAAAAAAAATATACCTTATTTTATTTGTGTAAATTCCTTAGATCAAAATAAAGTATATAAATATTATATTTTTACTTTAAAGTAAATATGTCTATTTTATATTAGTAGTATTAAAATTAAATACACCTCACACACAATAAAACGCCTCTATTTAAAAACAAAATGTTCGATTTGATTTCAAAATAAAAAGCATTGCTTCCAAGTTGATTTCACACATTCAAAGATGTTTTATCGAACACCTATATTTTTAAGTAATACAATCAAAATATTTTAATTATCCAGCTCTCTCTATAATTTTATTTTATAAATGTCGATATAGATATTTATTTATGTAATATATTTGCATTTTTTAAATATTATATAAATACTTATTTTGTGTGCGTTTATGTATATGATTGGTTTTCATATTTTTAATAAAATATTTTTTGGTATACCGGGGAATTAGCGTTTAACACTCCGGGAACCCTGATTATGTATATTTTCCTCTCCTTTTATTTATTTTTAATATTTTAATATTTAAACAATAAATAATTCAGTACACAAAACATCTCTCTGTAATATAAAGATAAAACTTATATTAGCTCTTAATTTTCTTATAATATTTGGTATACAAGATTGTTTCAAAAGTTCGTAAACACTTGCAACAAATTCCAAATTTTCTTAAAACGTTGTTTTTCTTATTACTTGGTTAATAATATTATTACGGAGAATACATAATACAATTACTTTATACATAATACAAAGACATTATACATAACGGCGAATAATATTAGTATCTCAATTTTTGCAAGTGTTTACGAACTTTTGAGAAAACCTTGTATTTGTACGATTTTTTTTTAATATAGGTTTCACACTTTTAAGACAAAATGTCTTCATTTTGTAGTTACAATTCAAAGTGCTACATAACATCATGAAATCAATTGTGTCTCCCTCTGTAAATTATTTTTAAACTTTCTACATTTTTTATAGATGAAAAGGTTTTTAAAACACTAGATAACCTAGTGATGCATTTTAAGCACAGCGTAGTAAATATTTCATTATAGCTGTATTATGAGGCACCTCTCACCTTGAACCCGTTCCTTCTTTTTTAGAAATTGAGGTTGTTTATAAAATTATTAATTTTGTATTTAAAAAATATAGTTATTTAATTTTTTTATTTTAACTTTAGGCAACGGCGTAATGAATAGTGTAGAATAGTGTGAAATATATAAGTGATGTGAACACAAGAAAATGGAATTAAGAACAATAGACTGACTGTGTTTTGTAAATATATAATTAATCTTTACTAAATTTAAATGTGTGTGATAAATAAATAATTATAATTAAATAATAAATATATAAGTTGTAGTTTATAAAAGATAAACAACACAACAAATAGAATATAGAAGAATATTTGTGTTTTAAAAAATAAGTTCGGGAAAAGTACTAATTTTATTTAATATATATAAATATTTTCCTTTCTTTATCTTTTAAATTATTATTATTTAAATTTGTAATATCTAATATATTTAATAAATAATTCAAATATTTTTTCTTAAGTTTGTTAACATTCATTTTAATTACAAACGATACGAATTCTGTTGACTTTGCTTAGAATTTTTAAAGAAACTGATTACAAGAATATTAATCAAATATTATATTTATTGATTTATACAAGAGAAAGAAAAGAGAAACTTATTTTAAACAAAAGAACTTTTTTCTCTGGTTAGCACTTATTTACTTGTGATCTTACACACATACTCTGTGGGTATAATTAATCAATTAAAATACATATACAACAAATCCCAGCATTTTATGAAATCGAAGCTTAATACTCATTAGGGCCTAGCCCGAAACCATGCTATACAGGCTTTTTTTCGAATTTGTTAAAGCTGGTATGGTGGCGCATTCACAGATTTGAATCTTTGCATTTGGTGCAAAGAAGATCGAGATATATAAGGTATTTTTTAATTCATTTTAAAAAGAAGAGTTCCCCTATATATGTATATGTGATATCTTGGGACCTCTGGGACCAGTGTTACCTGATGCTAGACGAACCTCGATGTCAACTCTACCGTGCAGTCGTGGTGGAAGGCGACACAGCTGGGCCAAAGGTGAAATAAACAAACAGAGATTCCACTAAGAAGCGTCTGACGTCAAGAAGGAATGGGATGAGTGGAGAGAGAGATCTTTAGAGCAAGTGTTACCGTTGGGATCCAAGCGCAGACTGCCTAACCTAGGTTCTCGATTTAACACCAAGACCTTTCTTCTTTCTAATTGGTAGGAAGCTGTCACATGACCGTTTTCTATTGGTTGACCTATTTAGGTGATTCTTTCCTAATTGGTAGGAATATGTCACATGGCCGTTGGCTATTGGTTGACCTACTTAGGCGTTACCTTCTAATTGGTCTTTGCTGCTGCTTTTGTCGGAAGATATATCCGGCCTGGCCCAGGAAATACTGGCCGTTAAACTTAGCTTTTATGATTTCCGCGATAATAAAATTGACTGTAAATTTATTAATAGTGTGTTCTCTTCTAAGCCTACTTCCTAGGTCTTACTTCTACTCTCACCTAAGCCTGATTAGTTTTAACCTTAATTTTCTCCTGTTAGTCTCCATTCCTTCTATCTGTACAGTTGCTATACTTTATTAGATTCTTACGCGGTACAGATTGATGTTAGTTGAGGCTTTCTATTTGCAGTACATAAGAAGTTATATACAGTCATGGGGTGGAACATGTGGTAGTAGATATCTAGACTATTTACAACAATTCCATGGTCTTAAATCATCACATATATCCTTCCATAAAATTACAATTTAATTCTACGTGAATCCAAATATAAAATTCGAAACTATTATATACGCTTATGACTCTTTTAAAAATTAAACAATTATTTATTATTGTTTAATTTTTAAAAGAATCATACGCGTCTATAATAGTTTCGAATTTTCATAACAGATGACGTGGTATTGCATCAAAAAATAAAAATAATTTCTGAATATAAAAATTGCATTCTCCACAAGATCTTTTGTAACAAGAAATAATAGAAGCCCCTGGAAAATATCAGAAAATATAAAGCCATTCGAAAAAAATCGATAGATTTTGAAAGAGAAATTTCAAATTATGTCCTAAAATAAAAAATGTACCCACATCTACTTTAGGCTTAGCCCAACGTATCAAAATATTTTTATTCCAAGCACGCATCGTCTGTTTCCTCACATCGGAAGTAGTTATCATAAAGTGTTTATAACCTTGGAAACACAACACCAGACTTTTTAACTAAAATCTTCTACATTTTAATGTGCGATGCATATGGATATACAGGGTGATCCAAAAGTCTTGCACAATTTTAAAAATTAATAACTCCGCAAATATTTGCGCTAGAGCAATGCGGTAAACACCATTATGTTCAGGATGAAATGGGATTTTATGGCAAAATGTGAAAAATTCGAAATTGTTTTTAGTTACAATATTATTCGCTAGATGGCGCTCTACCAGAATCAGATATTCAGCGGCTTAATTGTTTGATAAATTGAAAAATATAACTGATCGACACGTATTTTTCCTTTTTTGAGTACCAGGAAAGAACCCTAATAATATCAAATGATAAATTAACAAAACACCATTTCGCCCAAAATAGAATAATTGGATGACAATTTTAAATACAATCAGAGATATGTAAAATAGGTAAATGCAAATTAAAACATGTAGCAAAAAAAAAGGATATTGTAGTTTGCTGGAATCCTCTTAGCGATTTAAATTCGAAGATAATTGTTGTGTCTCTACAACTACTCCAGGTCACCGAGATCCATTAAGTGAGAGATAAAACCTTTATTGCCTCATGAGCAATAATATGACTGAATGAACTATTTACAATTTAATGATATATATATATATATATAACGCGAAAAACGGTCTTTATTCAGTTAAAAGAGGCAAATACAGTCGGCAGTCAGAGGGGAAGGGGTATCAAGAAGGAGTCGATCTAGCTGTTGTAGTCTTTCCGTCTATTTCCATTTCTATACATGGCGGAGGGGTTGTCTTCACTTCTAGGGGAGTGGGCTTAGGTTTTTTATCTAGGTTCCTGTCTTCTTGTTGGTCAGAGTTGTCATGCTGAGACTCATTAAGCGGTCTCTTCTTCGTCGGATATTTTGCATCGAGGATTGCATCGTAAACTGCATCATACTTGTCGATCTCCGTTTGAATTAGCCTCAATTTTCCTATTTTGTCGTTGAGTGCTCTTTTTTGGTCGGTATTGAGGTCTCTGAAGTTTTTTGACTTATAATCTTCGCATTTCTTGAGGTAGCAGGAGGTCCTATACTTCAGGTCGGGGTGCAGTTCAAGCTGTTGACAGACCTTGGTCTGTCTAGAAATACCTGCCCTTTTGAATACCAACGCGATGATCCTTTCCATTTTAGGGTTGTCTCTGTGCTCGCAGTCTATCAACTCCCTCTGGAGTTGAGAGGAGTCCATCGACCACTGTGAGCATCTGGCTGATGTGTCTTCGTCAGAATCTTCGGTTCCTGCGTCGGTCCTCGATTCAGAACACGGGTGAGTGGCTGTTCCTCCACCAGGGGGGACTGGTTTTGTTTCTTCGTCCGGGTTCGACGTATGATTTCTCCCTTTCACGGAGGTCATGTTTCCTTTTTCTGTGGGGATGCTCTTCTCCATTGGAGGTTGTTCGGGGGCAGGGGTTCGTGGCTGTGCAGTCGGACTCAGGGCATCTGCAAAGGATCTTGTTACTGTTTCCCTGATCCGGGGGTCGAAAGGACATTTGGCTCTGATATGGCCATGTCGTTTGCAGCCCACGCAAATGACATCTTCGGCAATAAATATTTTAAAGTTGTTGCCCATGTAGTCGATGGTGATGATAGCTGGCATGGCAGTGTCTTCCTTCTTTTTGAAGATGATCTCTCTCCTCAAAGAGGAGAGGTGCTTGTATAGAGGATTGTCGGTGGGGAAGGGGAGGGGTCGGACGCTCAACACCTGTCCATAAGGCTGTAGGGTTCTCACAATGTCTTCATCTTGTATGAACAGCATTACCCCGGATAAGATGTATTTTTTCGGGATGTTAAAGAGCGGGTAGGGATATATTGTTTTGTCTTTGACTTGAAAGCCAGTGTTGATCAGCATTTCTGCCTGTTCAACCCCGGCCAAAGAGACTATGGCTTGACCATTAATCTTACCGATGGAGTGGATGCTGGGTCGGCCTATGACTTTGGCGATTCCGTCTAGGTGTTCTTCCGCAGTACAGTCCGGAAGCGAGACGAATTGTATCGTAGATTTTGTCGTTGAACTTCTCCTTTCATACGTCGCCTTTCTATCTTGATCGAATTTTCTGAGTTCTTCTTGAGAGAAGATTGGTCTTTGGGCAGTGATTTTTGCATGTAGATCTCCTGCTTGCGTTAAATATGTAGATTTTTCAGTTTGTAGTTGCGAAGATGAGGATGTAAATTGTGATTTTCGACCAGCAAATGAGGTGAGTGATGACGATGGTGACGCAGCAGCCGGCCCGGCTGTCGCCATGGTGATGCTGTAAATCTACAACTTGTAGATTTACAAACCTATGAAAATTGAATCGATGAAAATTTCAAACTTGATGAAATGACTTTAAATGTGGCTCAAGATGAAGCCTGTCTTACGGCGAATCCGATGGTATGATTGAAGTTGAGTAACAAGGGCAGTCAGTAGAATGAGAGGCGAAATACGCGGAGCTCGCGCGACGCGTGGCCGCACGGTCGGCGTATATATATATATATATATATATACATAAAAATAATTAACATAGTAACACAAACAAACAAACACTATGCAAAACCTTATTTGCATATCTCGACAATTTATCTAAACATAACTATTGTTATGCAAAACACCACAATAATAAATTTCTAATTTTTTAATTCAACTCTTTCTCAGTATCGATTGCACAGGTCTACAATTTTTTTTAAATTTTTTTGATGTTTGGGCATATAAAATGCTTTTTTGGTACTCAAATGGCGCTGATTCCGTATCTGCACTTAGTTTTTCTGTATGTCATCAAAATCTATAGATAATGACCATAAAGTGTATTTCACCAAAATAATATTTTCATAAAGAAAACTGCCAAGTCATCATGATTGCTTCATAATTTTTATAATCATCACATCTCAAAGTTCTTCTAAAACATACGCCATTAACTTCATATAAAAATAAAATTTTAACAATTAAAATAAATAAATCACTTCCAAACATTATGCCATCACTTCTAATTTGAAATTGTCAAAAATTAAACAAGTATTTAAATTTTTTTGTGAAAATATATTTTATTCACACAGATTAAATTTAATAAAAATTATTATTTCAAGCATCATTCATTTAAAAGCTATGCCATCAACTTTATGGAAATAATATTTTAACACATTAATAAATTCACTTCCAGACATGGTTTCCAAAAGAAGATCCTGGAAAAACGACTCAAATATTTTCTGTTATATATGTGGCGAATATACTGTAAAAGCGCAAAGAAATGCAATAACAGACTTTGTGAAGCGGGCGGATTTCGCATATTTTGGTATAAAATTAGGAGACCAGGACAAGACATGGGCTCTACATAAGGTATGCAAAACGTGTGTCGAGACACTGCGCCTGTGGACAAAGGGTGAAAGGCAACTGACATTTGGGATCCCTATGGTTTGGCGAGGGTCAAAAAATCATGACAATGATGTAACTTTTGCGTACAAGACTTGAAACACTTTAACAGGAATGGTAAGAAAAAGCATATATACAAAGACCTATATCCAGCTAGACTTCCATTACCACACAGCACAAATAGTCCCCTCCCAGTTTTTTCATTCAGTGCTAATAATCCTTTTTATGATGAATCAGAAGACACCACACAAAAATATATCGAATTGGATGATTCTGATAGTGAGAACTATGGAGAACAAGAATGTCCAAAACGTTTTTCACAACCAAAACTGAATGATTTGACACGTGACCTGAGACTTTCAAAGCAAGATGCGGAACTGCTTGCATCAAGATTCATTATTGAATCATCATTCAATTATTATTGAATATTAGGTAGTGTAGTTTCTATTAAATGAGATTGCATGCTACTGAAAAGTTATATAATTGTATAATATTTTATTATTACAGAATTATCATAAGAACTAGAAACATGAATATCTCACGCTATATATTGATTACATCACGCAACTACAGCCAAGTCCTTGGTCAAAACCATATAAACATATTATATATTACATAGTTCATCCCTCTTTTTTCGTCAGAATCGACGGGTTCACGTACAGTTCCCACCCTCCATCCTGGATTTATCTTTATGTGCTTATAAACCTCATTCCTGGGGATTGGAAATTCCACGATCATCGCATCCTTCCTTTGCCAGTCCATCAATAAATTCAATGCCCTCGATGAGAGAGTGTCTTCTGACCCAAAATAGCGTCTGTCTATTCCCCTCAGCATCTCCACAATTTCATGTTGAAGATGTGAGCTGATTTCTGAAATAACAAGTACAACTTGTAAATATCCTGTACGCACTGGGGTTAAAAATAATCGACTCTAAACCAAATTAAAGACTCAAAGCCAAAGTTGATATTCAAAACATTTTTATATTTATTGTTCTATTGGAATGGTCAAACAGAAAAGAATAAAATAGGCAATGAGAATGAAATGGGGAAATATACATAAGATTAACCTGTTAAAAAATATATTATGAGAATTTACTTACCTTTTTTGATGCTTCAATTGGGGGGCTGGAAAATTTCTTCCACTAAAATTTTAAAACTACATTTTTAGACGATTTTCTTAGAACCTCTCCCCGATCTGTCTCTACTGCTGCCTTCCCTCTCTTCTTCTTATCGCCTTCCTCAAAATTTCCACCAATTTTTTTTAACAGAGTACAATTTTTTTTTTATTTTTAAAAATATTCCAACAGTTAAAATATAAAAAATAATAACAATAATTAATATTAAAAATTATTATTCAAAATATTATTTTAATAAACGAATATTATTTGAAAATATTTAAAAATAGCTTATTAGAGTTATTTAAAAAAAGGAAATTTATAATAATATAATAAATTATATGCATTATAAAAATTAAGTAATAAAAGATAGGTGAAGAGATGGATTGGTTTGACAATGATGAATGCTCGACGTCCACTTCGTTCTTGTCGAGGCAGCTTCACCATTGTCCACCAGCTTTCTATTAGGTACTGTGGGTGAACTTTGTGGGGGTCGCCGAAGTGGACTCTACAATCTGACCCTGCTCCAGGCCAATGGATATCAGCTCAGACCTGCAATCCGAGTATTGAGTTCTCTGGGAAACACATCCTCTCTCATGTACTATCCTTTATAGCAACTACTGGAAACTCACCATCCTTCACATCCCGGCTAACTATGGTGCTACCAGCTTCACATCCCGGCTAACTATGGTGCTATCAGCTCACATCCCGGCTAACTACGGTGCTATCAGCTCCTTCACATCCCGGCTAACTATGGGGCTACCAGCTTCATATCCCGGCTAACTATGGGGCTACCAGCTTCATATCCCGGCTAACTACGGTGCTACCAGCTCCTTCACATCCCGGCTAACTACGGTGCTACCAGCTCACATCCCGGCTAACTGCGGTGCTACCAGCTCCTTCACATCCCGGCTAACTATGGGGCTACCAGCTTCATATCCCGGCTAACTGCGGTGCTACCAGCTCCTTCACATCCCGGCTAACTACGGTGCTACCAGCTCACATCCCGGCTAACTGCGGTGCTACCAGCTCCTTCACATCCCGGCTAACTATGGTGCTACCAGCTTCATATCCCGGCTAACTACGGTGCTACCAGCTTCACATCCCGGCTAACTATGGTGCTACCAGCTCACATCCCGGCTAACTACGGTGCTATCAGCTCCTTCACATCCCGGCTAACTATGGGGCTACCAGCTTCATATCCCGGCTAACTATGGGGCTACCAGCTTCATATCCCGGCTAACTACGGTGCTACCAGCTCCTTCACATCCCGGCTAACTACGGTGCTACCAGCTCACATCCCGGCTAACTGCGGTGCTACCAGCTCCTTCACATCCCGGCTAACTATGGGGCTACCAGCTTCATATCCCGGCTAACTACGGTGCTACCAGCTCCTTCACATCCCGGCTAACTACGGTGCTACCAGCTCACATCCCGGCTAACTGCGGTGCTACCAGCTCCTTCACATCCCGGCTAACTATGGTGCTACCAGCTTCATATCCCGGCTAACTACGGTGCTACCAGCTCCTTCACATCCCGGCTAACTACGGTGCTACCAGCTCACATCCCGGCTAACTGCGGTGCTACCAGCTCCTTCACATCCCGGCTAACTATGGTGCTACCAGCTTCATATCCCGGCTAACTACGGTGCTACCAGCTTCACATCCCGGCTAACTACGGTGCTACCAGCTTCACATCCCGGCTAACTACGGTGCTACCAGCTCACATCCCGGCTAACTGCGGTGCTACCAGCTCCTTCACATCCCGGCTAACTATGGTGCTACCAGCTCCTTCACATCCCGGCTAACTACGGTGCTACCAGCTCCTTCACATCCCGGCTAACTATGGTGCTACCAGCTTCACATCCCGGCTAACTACGGTGCTACCAGCTTCACATCCCGGCTAACTACGGTGCTACCAGCTTCACATCCCGGCTAACTACGGTGCTACCAGCTCACATCCCGGCTAACTATGGTGCTACCAGCTTCACATCCCGGCTAACTACGGTGCTACCAGCTTCACATCCCGGCTAACTATGGTGCTACCAGCTTCACATCCCGGCTAACTACGGTGCTACCAGCTTCACATTCCGGCTAACTACGGTGCTATCAGCTTCACATCCCGGCTAACTACGGTGCTACCAGCTTCACATCCCGGCTAACTACGGTGCTACCAGCTTCACATCCCGGCTAACTATGGTGCTACCAGCTTCACATCCCGACTAACTACGGTGCTATCAGCTTCACATCCCGGCTAACTGTGGTGCTACCAGCTTCACATCCCGGCTAACTATGGTGCTACCAGCTTCACATCCCGGCTAACTACGGTGCTACCAGCTTCACATCCCGACTAACTACGGTGCTATCAGCTTCACATCCCGGCTAACTATGGTGCTACCAGCTTCACATCCCGGCTAACTATGATGCTACCAGCTTCACATCCCGGCTAACTATGGTGCTATCAGCTTCCTATTTACTGTCTGACAACACTCTAGTCAAACTGAAACTCGCGAGCCACATGCGGCTCTTTGGATGAGAAACTGCGGCTCTTTATATAGTTCCAAACGCAAATATTATTTATGCTGTGTACTATTTATTTTTGGAAAAAAGATATATTGTGGTTCTTTAAATACTCTGATATTTTGTAAATTGTAATTTTTGACTCTTCCGACTCAAAAGATTGCCGACCCCTGCACTAGTCCCATTCAGCGACATCATTATCGGGATCCTTCATCCAACCAATATCACCAGAACGATACACATTCGGTCTTCTATATGAAGCCAGATAATTTGTCCTAGTTTCTCTTCCTCAATCTTTATAAAGACAGGAACCTGTAGGTACAGCACGCGCCAAGAACGCATTGAAGGCAGGGGTATGTCGAAACGCGGGAAAGATGGGCAAGGCCGCGAGGTAGCTGGCTGTAGCTAGAGCGGCAGGTTAGCAAAGAACTGGTTGATCCAGTTAGTGGCCACATATCACGGTTTCTGCTGTTGTTTAGCTTGATCTGCTTAAAGAAGTTGCCACTTCGATGTAATATTCTGTCAACATAAACGGGATTCTGAAATATAATTGAAAATACCCATTTCAAACATCGCACTTACACGCCACACTATAAATATTTGGCGTTAAATGAAGATACATTGCGCGCAATCTATAAGTAGAAATTGAAAATACTTCGAACTATTATATTATTGTAACAAATATTTTCATTTAAATTTTTTTATTCACATAAATTTAAGATATTGGGGGAAAGGCATGGCTCATCAGTAGTGAAACCATCAGTTTAGTCCAGACCGCTGCTGTTGTATTGACTTGACCGGTGGTATAACAGCAGCAGTTGTTAGAAGTGGGATTCTGTGTGAAGGTGTCGCTGAGTGAACTGTTTCTTTTTACCTGGAAAACATAATTTCTGATTTCTTACTCGGACTTTATAAATGGAACTCGTAATACATTTCATCTTCTATGTATTGTGTATAAAAGAATGATATTAATATAAAGGAAATTGTGTATTTCTGCTCTTCAATGGTGGAGCCCAGAGAGTAAGTATGTATAGCTAGAGAGAGAGAGGAGGCTGTGTGTTCCAGTTCCTCGGAGATGACTGTTCCACATGAAGATGAAAGTTCTCCGAAGTGAAGATTCTCACTCAGGTTAGCCAAGATGGATGTTGATGCCAAACTTGGATTTAACATCTCATGTTTCACGTCCAGGTCAAGCAAGTTACCGAATGTGTCCCTGGGTGGACGCCTGGTAAGTCACATTTTTTAACCTCTCATTGTTGCAGCCTAAACCCCAGGGACCTGCTTCAACTTTCAACCTCTACCACCAAAACTTGTTCTATATTTCCAGGCCTGTGTCAGCTCTTTATTGAAACTAATGACCACTTACCTTTTCAGGAGACGCTTAAGACGCTGCCAGTTTGGCGTTCGTTCAGGTAGGAGCCGTTTCTGACTTCCTGCGTGCAGATACTCTACCACCCCCCCCCCCTCTCTCTTATAGTTTAGGGAGATACTTCCTGAGAGCCAACCATTAGTAGAATGACCCCTCAGCCCTGAGGAACGAGGCGCAGCTTTACCATGCACGCAAGACTGTGGTGTCGAGACTGCACAGTCGAGTGCGAGCGGTCATATGTGCCTCAAGTACGATAAGGGAGATCAGAGCGGGTGACAAACATCGAAACTGATTCGCGCACAATGAGGGAAGTCTCTACGTGTCTAACCCATGTGTTTCAGGCGGTCCCATGTTCCCTTATAGTACCCATCTTGTGTACCTATCTACAGTGCCCGCCATGTGTACGCACGACACTATACTATATAAAAGAGCAGCGACCCCTGACCTAAGAGAACGAAGAGCCAAGTCACTCCTTCAATCATTAACTCACTGTGTCGCGCAGATACCTCCAATACTGTCCTTAATTAGTAACTCGGCAATATTTATGAAACCTAGGATATGTTCACGAGAACACCAACCTCTGTACTGTGCTTGCAGCCTAAATCTTTCCACGTAAAGTTAGAATCCTCTCATTCAAGACTGGTGTTGCCTTCATCTTCTCGAGAGGCTCAGCCCGTGTTCTAGTCATGCGCGTTCTTATGAGATATTGGCTACAGGAGCGGTTGACTGGGACTTTTGTTGTAGCTCGGATGCCAAAGCTGTAGCTCCTTCTGCAGTTGAGTGTGAAGAACAAGCTTCCATTTTCCTTCTATTGAAGATACCATGTCGCTTCTAAGGAGTGATGGCTCTATTTCCCGAAGTTCTCTCAGAATTTCAGATAGAATTTCAGTAAGGTCAGAGGATTTTAAAACTAAATGGGATTCAAATAGTGGAGTCAGTTTTTGAAAGCTTGTTTCGGTAAAGATTTCTTTGGTTTTTAGATTTGGGGCTGCTGATCTTGAGGCGAACTTTGCGCATAGGATTTATTTTTCCAATTCAAAAATATCAATATCTTTTTTAGAATACATGTAATATCAACAAATGCTACAGGTGTCTGGAGATGTGTTTATTTATCTTTATTAAACCTAATCTCGGCTTTCGGGCATCTTTGCCCGTCTACAGGAGTACATAGAAACATATGTGAAAGATATTTCCATGTACTCCAGGGCAGAGATGCCCGAAAGCCGAGATTAGATTTAATAAAGATAAATAAACACATCTCCAGAAACCTGTAGCTTTTGTTTGATTAATATCCAGGAGATTTAAACCAAGTACAGTAGAACCTCCCTGTAAAGGACAACACCTAATTGCAGAGCTAAAGTGTCCTTTAGGGAGAGGTGTCCTCTTACCGGAGAGTTGCTACAGTAGAACTACCTCCCTGTAAAGGACGACACCTAATTGCAGAGCTAAAGTGTCCTTTAGGGAGAGGTGTCATATTACCGGATAGTTGCTTAATAGTAAAAATGATAATTTCGCAAGTGAAAACTGTCCTTTAAAATACACTTGATTTTACTTATATTCTCGTTTCACTAATGGCACACTTGAACTATAACCCTCTTTTTTTCTATAGTCGGAAAATATTTCGTGAAAAATAAATAAATGCACAATCTAAATACTTTTAAATATATATATAGGATATAAATATATATAATAAGAAAAATTGTTAAAATGGATTATTGTGGAGGTTTTTCCTCGTTGCTGTTACTTTTAATATAGCTGTTTCCAAATCTCTACATGTCCAAAAAGATGGACGTCTGTGATTGCTGATAACAACAAATTTATTCGTCTATGGCACATGTAGAGATCTAAAGCTGCACCGGCTAGGGAAAAAATATTAAAGTAGGAATTAGCCTTTCCTTTTTGGCTAAATAGTTTTTATTTAGACTAATAAAATTCTTCAAAGTACACAAAATTATAAAGGCAAAATAAGTAATTTAAATCTTTTTGCTTTTTTATAATATTATTATATAATGAATTTATTTGAACTTAGGAACTTTTGAAATAAAAGAAATAGAATGAAAGGATAAATTAACATTATAACCTAGACTATTCTTCAGGCGTGATTATGGTTGTATTTCTGTTGGGCAGGTAATCGGCTGGCATATTGGATTGTGAAAATATAAGAATACAATAATCATGTATATTATAAACAAGAAATATTCACACTATTTGAAAGTAAGGAGGCATCATGAGTTTTCAATATATTCTATAAAACGTTTATATATATAGTAATTAAATAAATAAAAAGGTATATATTGGATTGAATAAAAGATTTATTTTCCAATATATCAGTTGGCTGAACGCCAACCTTTGTCAAGTAATTACATTTTTGTATAAACAAACTCAGCGCCGCATATAGTGTTATAAAATCACAGTTAAAATAATTTTTAAAAATTAATATAAATAAAATTTTATATTTTAATTGTGGTATTATAATACTAAGCGGTGCTGAGTTTGTTTGAACAAAAATGTAATATCATGACAAAGGTTGGCGTTCAGCCAACCGAAATATTGGTAAATAAATATTTTATTCAATCCAATATATACCTTTTTATTATCTAAAGATTTAAATATAGATTTCTCTATTTTCAGAAAAATATAGTAGTATTTTGAAGAACACTGACGACTTCGAAAAGCCCCAACATTCCATCATTGGGGAGATCAGAATCATCATCAGTATCATGATCTTGGTCGAATACATCAAGGAGGAATTGTGTCACTTGAGGAGGGACTTCTTGAGGATTATCATCTAGCATCTCTGTAGCATTGACTTTGTCCTCAACCGCCATGATATCATAGTCCTCAGGACCTCTGACATTGTAAACAATCTCAGTAAAATTTTCCGGCATATTGGACAGGAGTTTGTCTGCTCAGACCATGTCTTGAGACAGTCCAGGTGGAATTGGTGCATGCAGTTTCTGGGATGGCAGAGGTTATCCTGGCTGATGGTGTCCAGGCAGATGGAGCAATCTTCTGCTTCAGACATCAGGTTTTAAAATATCAAGTTAAATATTTATTTTAAAATTCGATATTTTTCAATTGAATTTATTTCTAATTTTTAACAGTTAAACAAAAGTCAGAACATAAACATGTTAGAGTAAAATGATGAATATGAAACGAATACGAAATAATGAAATTTATTATATTCGAATATTTAAAGATTAATCTGTTTCTTTATATTTATATATCAATAGAATTTTTATTTAATAATTTATATCTACTTCAAAATCAATACTGGAGAACGTTGCGAAAAATGTTAAAACTAAATTGACAATTAAAGTCTATTTATAAAGAAGAAACTCATAAATTAGTGTCAGCCTGAAATAAAAAAAACGGGAAAACATAAACAACAGATTATAATAACACAATCATTCTTTAACAACAGAACAGTGAATTTCAAATATTCTTCCTCTATAAATATTACTAAAAGACCTAACTAAAGGATGTCCACAAGGAGAACCACTATCTCCCACATTATGGAACATACTGATTGAAGAATTGTTAAACATTAATCTGGATGATAACAGTATTGACTATAATATGCTGGAACAAAAGCCATGGCGAACTAAAGACAGCAATTAACAATTTACTTAGTAAAATTAATACCTGGTGTGAAAGCAGTAAATTACAGATACCAAAGGATAAAACGAAAATATTATATTTATATAATTGCATAAATGATACAAAAATCCTTAATAGCAATATAGCTAGACATGTTGAAACCCTTAAGATCTTGGGATTGACCTTGAAAAATCATCGAAGCAGGAACAAGCTGGACTTCATGCCACACATTAATGAAATCGTCGACAAAACTACTAGAGCTAGCGGTTACCTACTCAGTTTAATAAAGAAAGCATGGGGTCTAGAATGCAGACGAAAATTAACTTTATACAAGTCAATATTCCGAAGCACAATAACATGTAGTCAAACAATATGGTTTCCATTTATAAGCAAGAAAGCCAAAGACAAACTAAATTCCCTGCAGTATAATATTCTAAAACACTGCATACAGGCCTATACCACAACATCGTCAAACTGTACACATATACTAACACAAATACCAAAACTCACAGATTACATAGAATCCAACATATTGAAAAATGAAATAGGCTACAATAGATTTAATTTATCAAACAGAAAAGAAATTGCTAACTATAATGAAAGAAAATTACAGGAATACTATGAAGAATCCAACAATAATTTCAAACGTTTTTTTTCATCTCCTCTAAAATACCAAAATTTGTCAAACCAAATTTCTACCATGTTCAATTCTTTACGGGTCATGGTAACTTCAAATCATATCTCTTCAGAATTAGAAAAATAGATTCGCCCAGATGCTCTTGTGGAGCGGAAGAAGAAACCCCCGAACACATTCTGAACTCATGCCCACTGGTGTCAAACCTAAGACAGCAGAGCAAGATGGAAAGAACCTATCTGGGTCAAATAGTTTATAATAGGGAAAGATATATGAAATTTAATAGGTTCTGCAGACTTTTTATTATAAATAGACAGCTTCATGCAGCTTGAGGAAATACACTACTATGCGACTTGATTTACATAATTGTGAATAATTAATAAGTTACTTTAGAATATAACTAATTGTAAATAGCTCAACTTGATCAACTTTCTCTCTCCACGATACTAATTATTACAGATAACTTCATTAAATCAACATCCATCATTGCTTAACATATTGTAAATAACTACCTTGAGATTTCTTCTATCTGCTTATGTTGTTGCTTATTTTTTAGTGTATATGTTTATTCAATGCTCTTTTTCTTAATTTTTATTTTATTTTTGACAATTCTGTTACCTACTCTACTACAATATGAATTATTGTAAATAGTTTCACGCGCAATTACCCAGATCGGATATAGCGTGTCTTATTTGCAACTGGGAATAAATAAATTATATTTCTATTATATATATATCAATGCATTATTAATATATATATATTATTTTGGATAAAAGGTATCTCCTGAAAAAATAAACTTTTATCCGGCAGAGTTTCCTCACCACTCTGGAAGTACCTGCCTCGGCGCGTTACCCTTTTTGGCGGTTCACCCCCCAGGAGCCCTAAATGGTCCTGAGAAGTCCTATTCCACTTCTAGCTTTTACTAACCCCACCATCGGATCTGACCTGATGGCGCCAGCAAAGCTAGGGCCCTAGAACTGACCAATTGTTGAAGACTCGTGTCCCAGGAAACTGAATAATTTTACAAACCAAGATAAATTTGATATATATTTTAAATATGTTATAAGCTATGAAAATAAGAAAATCATGTTCACAATTTCATATGATGTTGGGATATGATTGATTTATAATTCCAGAAAATGAAACATTTTTTACAAAGTTAATTTAATGGTTCATCTATGATAGAGATGATATCTGACAAGATTCTCAAGGAAAATTATTAAGATTATAAGATTGATTGTATTTGATGACTGTGTGGTGATATTCCTACATGTAGTTCTTGAAATTCTGGTAGCTGGATAGCATCTAGCAATTGGACTCTGTTTCTTAAAATTATTTTCTATACGGCGACTTGATAATATCAGTGTAATATTAATAACACATTCAAAGTGATTGTCGTAAAGATAGAGGCTGCCTGGCCGGCATTCATTGTTCTTCAAATATAAGACACTTCGACCAGTAAATCTTTTTATTGTCTGGCCGAAGTGTCTTTTATTTGAAGAACAAAGTGATTGTGTATGTGTAAAAGGTATATTTTGTTTTTACTTCTTGTACATACAGTACTGGTCATGAAAATCACGGTGGTAAGAGGTCTGTGACTACTCATACTTTAGGTACACCAAATGTCTTTACTAGTAATATCAGGCAATGGAACCATGGGGTTAATGTCTGGATATATATTAAGAAAATGTTAGAAAGCAATAAATAACGAAATTATTTTTTTAAGTCAAAGGGACTTAATAATAAAAGCCTAATTTATTGTCAAAAAAATTGCTGCCTCTAACAGAATTCAAATGTTAGAAATTCTTTTATTAATATGTCATAGGTACTATATATGAAATCCGATTTATAGGTGAAAAGTGTGGTTTCAAAAAGGAGGACATTCACATGTAGTCTAAGTAATCATGGCGCGAGGGGAGGCTGTTTTATCTAATCTAAAAATACTTTCTATACATGTAAAACCTATTATGAATATTGTACAATGAATATATACAATTCTTATAGCGATGGTTTGGATATCATATTCTTATAGATAGATAATTCAGGCGGTATGATTCTTGAGAGTGTTATATATTTTCGTATATGTTGTAAAATGGAAGACAAACTATCTGAGAAGCCAAGATTCCAAAGTGAAGTTGGGGGAAGATGGGTGTACTCCAGCTGCGGGGGATGGCCATGTGTCAGGAGAACAGGTGCCAAAAAATGGCATTCGTGTGGGGGGGAAGTCAGAATCTGGTCACATCTGCGGAGAGTGGAAGACGCGGAGAGTTGCCTCCAGGAGTGTGGATGATCCTGCAAGACGGTACCAGGACCACGGCATCGGAGCGGCCTACAAGGTGGTGTAGCACAGGCTGGACGTGGACAGCATGGAGCGGAACGTTGACAAGGAAGATCCTTCTGATAGCGGACATTTGAGACAAGTCCATCTAAATGTACCTAGTTCTTAATCCCATTAACAGCTCCTGGCAATAAAGTATAACGAACTAATCTGTATCCACAATGAACCTACATTAAACCTTATACGCAAACAACGACCGCTGAAAAGCGTCATAACAATATTGAAGACGAAGCTATGGAAAGGTTTAGAATAATTATATGCGCATTTATATAGTTTGCTAATAGTGAATTTCATATAGGTGAAATATATATATGTCAGAAATTATTTATGATTAAATAACTTCGATATTTGTAGCTGTTTTAAAAGTTGCTAACCAAATACAAAATAAATATATGTTTAAAAGGTAGAATTGACCACTTTCCAGTGTCAATGGTCTCCGAGATTTCAGTATATCCGTGTAAATAGACAGGGCTCTGACAACTTTTAACTAGAAATTTTCAAACAGCATATTTCACTTGTGCACAAGTTACGCAACTTCTGCTGATAATGCTATGTACCACGTGTATTCGGGAAAAAGGCACAATAGAATGTCTCAGAAGTGGGCATTTTTGGTATATTTACGAGATAAAAATGAACCACAATCAAATAATTATAGGTTTAAACAGCCCTTTTATATAATTTTAAGTATAAAGTCTTGCTATGCGAAGCATATATAGAGAAAAGATAATTATATGCTATCTTGACTAATCCCATGCGTACTTGGGATAATTGAGAAAAACATTAACAGCAAACCCATCTAAGAAAGCGCCAATTTTGGATTTAAAAGAGCTAGATATAATGTACTGTGGTTTTAGGTAGTCAAATTGGAATAAATTTCTGTCGCAGCAATCAACCTCTTTTGAACAATGGCGCCTCAGTCAGGTATGCGTCCACTGAGATTCAACAGATAATTATTTATATAAAGCAATAAGGCCACATCTATATATAAGAAATGAAAGTATTTGAAAACTTGAATGTTTCTTTTATACACAAAACAAACTTCTACTGTCCTTACTGCAATGACAAAATATTGGGAGGGCTTGGCTCATCAGTGGTGGATCTCTTCCAGCAGTTTCTCCAATTTAATCTACCAGACCGTTTCTTAGAGCTCTAATACTGTATTGGACTATTCTGATTTTATACGCTGCACTGAAGGGTGGAATCTTAGAAATGGTATTTAAGTAAACTTAATTCAACAAAATCAGCAAGCAGCCCTGGCAGGAATGAATATGTATTATATTGGTAAACTATGGACATAAGATTTTAGGAGAGTAGAATTGCATATAAATATTTGCATCGAGCGAGGCTCTTCCTCAAACAATAAGGACAAGTTAGGCATAAATTAATATAAAGCAATAACGCACCTGTTTGCGGAGGCGCATTGCTCGATGCAAATATTTATAGGTAATTCTACTGTCCTAAAAGCTTATGTCCATAGTTTACCCGAATACCATTTCTGAGATTTCACCATTCAGTGTAGAATATATAAGCAGAATAGTCCAATACAGTATTAGAGCTCTAAGAAGTGGTCTGGTAGGGTTTCACCATTGAGGAGCCAAGCCCTCTCAATATTTTTCATCGCACTAAGGACAGTAGAGAGGTTTTATATATGCGAAAAAGAAACATTAGTGCTTTTAAATACTTTTATTTCTTAGATACATATTTAGTTAAAAGACATAAAAGGGGCATCTATACATGAGATATAAAACCATTAAGCATTTCTCTCACAAATAATTCAAACATCTCTACTGTCCTTACTGCGATAAGAAATAATGAGAGGGCTTTGTTCATCAGTGGTGAATTGTTTTCTGAAGAGCAGTGCTCGATGCAAATATATATGTGATATTCTACTGCCCTAAAAACCCATGTCCATAGTGTGCTAAAATAACATACCTAACACTCCGTCTTACTGTCTCATATATGGGTAGATTTGAACAATACATTCTAGAAGCAGATGGCTTCCCAAATCTTTAGGTCCATAAGCTGGCATGCTAAGCATTCCCTTAGCTGCTATCCTGCTCAATAGCCAAGCAACGAGATCCAAACTGGGGTTCGGATTTGGTACTGGAAAAACCAACTCCCAGATTAAAGCACCTAGAAGGATTTATATAGCGGTGGCCTTCAGTCACAGCACAATAGAGAAACTATCTACTGTGTCCAGCAGGGACCGCGGCCACCGGTCGACCCTGTTCACCCACAGCTGAGATAAAGTTCAGCTGCCACGTCGTGGGCTTTCTCAAGAAGCTTGCTGTGAAATCTCAGCAGCTCAGTTTCGATAGCGTTCCCCGCTCTTCTTCTCTCCTCTTTCACACCCATCACTCTTGGACAATCCAAGGCGTGCTTGGACAATGGCGGGCTCCCAGATCCCTTTCTCCACAGATGCAATCAGGATTGCTTTTAATTTTTAAATCTGTGGAGACTCCTGGGGAAGAATCCATGTCCCGATACCACTAAGTTTGAGGGACATTGCCTTTACATAGTACTTGGGCGTGTTCACCCAATTGTATACCTCCCTCTTTTTCCGCTGTTCCTAAATCTGTCTAGCCACAGGTCCTGGACGTGCCCCCTGACTCTCCTATACACCTCTTTCTTGGTTATTGGGAAATCCACTGATATTCCTTTCTGGCATCCATCCTTCGCGAGCCTATCTGCCAACTAATTTCCTTCAATGATGCTAGTTTATTCGGGGCCCTCTTTCATTCCATGGCACTTCTATCACCACAAGACGTCTTTCCTATCTATCCAAATGTTTTTCCTGATGGCTTCCTCCTCTAGGTTCAACCCCAGGGGGACTAACCGAGCGAGGACCAACAGTGCCTCTGTGCTAGTAGCATTGTATCTCCCTGTGATCCCAACGGCCGCCGTCCTTTGCACCCTTTCCGATGCCACCTTGTGGTCCCTATTTCGCTGCCACCAGGCCCTGGAAGCGTAGTATAGTAGTATTGGCTCGACGCAGGAAAGGTAGAAGTTCTTAAAATGGTACCCTCCTTTCCCCTTCTGTTCAGAGACAATCTAGACAGCCTGCATAGCGCCTCCCTACCTTTCGCCACCATCCCATCAGGTGAACCTGTGATGCCTTTGCAGAACTTGAAGGCTGATAGGAGCATCGGGGTTAGCTGGGCGTCACTGGAGCACTGGAGGTGGTCTTAGAGTGCTGAGGTAGAGGTTCAAAAATTTGGAATTCTTGTAATGCGTACCACGTAGTGATGAAGAATAGGTGCCTCGAAATTAGGGGTCGAGTTCTTCTACTCGGAGAGCGTTGTCGGGTGCACTATTCTGACTTGGGTCTTGTGTGTCTTGTGTTGGTCTTGTGTGTACAATCCTTCAGTCTCGGTGTTCATAATAATTACCTCTTAACGTATATGTAGTTGAGGTACAAGAGTTATTTGGTCTTGGAGTAATTTTCAAAGTATTTTAGTTGCGACAAACTTTGCGTAGATGACATCGGTTTTTCCTGGGAATAAGTCTACGAGGGTCTCTCACACTTCGGTGTTTAATTTTTTTATTAACTCGGCCTGAAAAGGTCTAGCAGATAATGGATAAAATATTAGAGAAGATTTTTTTCTAGTCTATGCTGTTGAATAGAGTAAAACTCGGATCTCCAGTGCCTGGGGATGTTAAATGTCAGCCAAGTCTGTCTTCTTTGCCTTATAGACTAGACCTGAGTTGTGTTAAAAGAAAAACTTTCTTTCTGGGGCCACAATGTGCATTCAAGGCTTTAAAACGGCCTCCAGGAGATTTATCTAGGTGTCAGCGTTCACCCTGAAGCCCTGTTCAAAGAAGTGGGGAGACATGACATCCCCTTCACTGCTGATGACGCCAAAGAAGATCACGGAAGCAGGGAATCTCGTGTGCATCACGAAAGGTGCCTTTGAGGGGTCTTTACAAATCCAACGATCATTCCTGGCATTTAAATTTGATCCTATTCAACGCCACAAGAGTCATGTGTTAGGTTTCTGAGGAAAGCAGTAGCCTTTCCTTTTCTGCTTTCCTTCATAGCCTCAGTCATCAATTGGTATTTCTAAAGGGCATAGGCTTGAGACCATAGTTGCTCTAATGGAAAGTTCTAATTGTAATAGGTCAATACCCAACTTCTTGTCTATGGCTCTCATGATCTTTTTTTTCAGGGTCTCCATCAATCTTGACATTTGACAAATTCTTCGTCACTTACCCTTTCCGATCGACGCGAGTGCTTTTTCTTGCAGACGTTCCTTCTTCGTCACTGTCGACCTCATCAGACTGCTTCTGTGCACATGTTAAACAGTGTGTTCTGGTAGATTAAGAAAATCCAATGTCTCTTTTAGTCTCCTCTCGGCACGCCGAGAAACGATTATGGCGCCTTCTCGATTATCATATTGTTATATGTTGGGATGTAGATGGCGTTTGTTCACTAGTGATGCCGTAGAAGAATCCAGAACGAGTTCACATTAAAAGGAGGAGATTTTATTATTACAGTAACAAGGAAGATGATTGTATAGCGAAATACACGGTAGAATAAAAAATTTCCGAACTTTTGAAAAATAAAATATAAACAACTTTTAAAAATGTAAAATCAATTTTACTGTAAATCATAATGTCTAAACTATAATTTAATTTATCACCGCCAGAAAATTCTCGTGCGTAGTTTTCATTTTAGGCATATTTTTGTTGTAAGTATTTAGCTCGCGTCGGTTTCTGCAATTTCGTCATTTGAGCAAAGTGCAAATATTAAATTTTGTGTAAATTTAAAAAGTCTTTCACATAGACATTAGCATTAATTAATGAGGCTTATGAAGACGAAAAATTGTCACGAACGCAGGTTTATTTCAGGTATAAACGTTTTAAAGATGGCCGCAAGAGCATCGCAGATGATTCAAGGTCAGGTCGGCCATTGACATCAAAAACGGATCGCAATATTGGACAGGTAAGGGATTTAATTTTTGCTGTTAGAAAAATTACTATTGATAATATATCAGAAATACTTGGAATTTCGTGTGGTAGTTGCCAAAAAATTATTGGTGATAATTTAAACATGATAAAACTTTGTGATTATTTTCTCACGAAATTTAACAGATCAACAAAGAGAAACCAGATTATCAATTTAAAAAGATTTGATTAAACTGCAAATAATGATTCTGATTTTTCAAAAAGAATAATAACTGGTGATGAAACATGGTGCTTTCTTTTTGGTACACAAACCAAAAAGCAATCACTCGAATGGCACACACCAAGTTCTCCAAGGAGGAAGAAAGTTTGTCTTGACAAGTCCAAAGGAAAATTAATGCTTGCAGTGTTTTTCGATTATCAAGGACTTGCTGTTATGAATTTATTAAAGAGGGGAATACTATTAATAAACAGGCATATAAAGAAATACCTGTGCGCCTTCGTGATGCGATAAGAAGAAAAAGGAACAAAACTTTTTTAATCAAAACAGTGAAAATTGCTACAAGATAATGCCCCTGCTCATAGAACCATTATTGTTCAAGACTATTTAGCCAAACACTCTGTATCTGTCTTGCCGCATCCTCCTTACTCTTCTGAAAACGCCCCATGCGATTTCTTCTCCTTTCCAAAACTTAAAATGACGTTAAAAGGGAGGCGCTTTTCGTTGTCATCAGAAGTAATTGAAAATGCGACGGTGGAGCTAAACAAGCTTAGAAAAATTGACTTTGAACTAGCATTTCAACAGCTTTTTTTCACGCTGGAAAAAATGTGTAGATAAACAAGGCTCCTATTTCGAAAAATTTCATGTTCAAATTACAATACTATGAATAAATAATTAATTTTTAAAAAGTTCGGGAATGTTTTGATCCTACCTTGGATAAAAGTTTGACATTTTTTTCTCAAGGTGTGTGCATTTTATCACTTTAAATTATATTTCTATTATATATATATCAATGCATTATTAATATATATATATATATTATTTTGGATAAAAGGTATCTCCTGAAAAAATAAACTTTTATCCGGCAGAGTTTCCTCACCACTCTGGAAGTACCTGCCTCGGCGCGTTACCCTTTTTGGCGGTTCACCCCCCAGGAGCCCTAAATGGTCCTGAGAAGTCCTATTCCACTTCTAGCTTTTACTAACCCCACCATCGGATCTGACCTGATGGCGCCAGCAAAGCTAGGGCCCTAGAACTGCCCCATTGTTGAAGACTCGTGTCCAAGGAAACTGAATAATTTTACAAACCAAGATAAATTTGATACATATTTTAAATATGTTATAAGCTATGAAAATAAGAAAATCATGTTCACAATTTCATATGATGTTGGGATATGATTGATTTATAATTCCAGAAAATGAAACATTTTTTACAAAGTTAATTTAATGGTTCATCTATGATAGAGATGATATCTGACAAGATTCTCAAGGAAAATTATTAAGATGCTGTATTACATATATTTTTTGAGAGGTTGGATAAAACATTTGTTTACAAATATTTTAAACTTTTCAAGGCGATTGGTAAAATGAGGGAAGAAGTGCTCAACTCCACAGACAACGGCTGATTGCTCCCCTTCCCCTCTAAATTGCTTTTCCTCCTCACTCATGTACATATACTAGCCGAATGACCCGGGCAACGCCCGGGGTTTACCCGATTAAATGCTTTTATTAAAATACTATTCGTTACAATTATAAATTGGCGCCGTGGATGTCATTCTTGTATATATAAATGAGTTTCAAAAATTGTAAAAAAATAAAATGCATCGGCCGGGAATCGAACCCGGGGCGCCCGCCACTATAATATATAAATGAGTTTTAAAAATTGTAAAAAAAAAATGCATCGGCCGGGAATCGAACCCGGGGCGCCCGCGTGGCAGGCGAGCATTCTGCCACTGAACCAAAAGCAAACGGTGACAGAAGTGTCTCGCGCATTGGCGGCGCCATCGTAGCGAACCAATAGGAGAGCGCCATTCCAAAAAAAGCGAGTGGGGGGGGGCATGATGGGGGGGGGGGGGCAAAGGTGGCGTGATCGTAGCCGACCAATAGGAGGGCGCCATTCCAAAAAAAAAAAAAAGCAAACCGTGACAGAGATGAGGAATGACGCTCGTAACTGTATATAGAATAAATTTTTAGGGGAATCCCCTTGTAAGACAATAGTGTCTTAATAAAGGTTTTTGTTGTATATTTTTTGAGAGGTTTTAAAAGTTTTAAAATTTTTAATCTTTTTTTTCTATATATATGGGATATTTTCAATATAAATTCAATATTTTTCAATATAAAAATAAAGGCTATACTAGTAATCTTTTATATCATATAAATTCATTAAACGAGAAAATTGACCTCTTTCTATATTTTTTAATTATAATAAAATAATAGCAGTTTAATAAGAGTGTATTTTCCCCCAATCATACAATGATTGTATATTGTGTCTAGTCTCGAGTGGTACAGCCTGCCCCACGCTGACGAGGGCCAACAGCCCGAAACGCCTTTGTGGATGGCCTTTCTTGATTTATCAATAAATTGGGTTGGCCAAATATCAGGGACAGGCTAAATCAATGTTTAGTAGATTTCTGTTTCACTAGATGGCTCTCTGCCATCTAAAAAGCAAATATGCTCCTGGTCAGGATATACCTTCTTTATTTTTATTTTATATATATGAAAAACATTAGAAAAAAATAAGTGGGTCAGGTGCTGATATTAAAAATAAAGAAAGCATATCCTGACCATGAGCACAAGTGCTTTTCGCAGTGGTACAGCCTGCTCCACGCTGACGAGCGCCAAAAGCGCGAAACGCGTTCGTGGATGGCTTTTCTTGATGGGTTGGCCAAATATCAGGGAACAGGCTAAATCAATGTTTAGTTGATTTCTGTTCCACCAGATGGCGCTCTGCCATCTAAAAAGCACATGTGCTCCTGGTCAGGATATGGTTTCTTTATTTTTAATATATATATGTTTTGAAAATAGAGTAATCCATAAATAAATCTTTAATTAAAAAGGCATATATGCCTTTTTAATTAAATATATATGTGTGTGTGAGAGAGAGAGAGAAAACAATAAAAAATAAAATATATAAAAAAGTTAATTCTCTGCCATCTAGAAATGCTTATGTGCTTATGTCTCTTTTATTTTTATTATATACTAGCGGATGTACCCGGCTTCGCCCGGGTTTTACCCGAGTAAAGGTTTGTCTAACGAACATTTGTTAAAACAATTTTCTATAAACTTATTTTAAAAAAGATATATTTTGATAATTTGAAACTCATAAATTTGAATCTCTTGATAAAGTGAACATTTTTTCCCGGTCCCATGAAAAATACTCAATAATTTGAATAAAATCAATATTAATTGGTTCCCTCGGTAATTGGAAGTTAAAGGAATAGTATCTTGCCTTGGAATTGTATCATTATTCTTGTCTCAAATAAATTGCCGTGTCATCCTGAATTTTGTCTTTCCTAATTTTCTACATTACAAAATCATCATTTTATCTATTCTCCCAATATATATGTTGTAGATAAATGATAAAACTAACTTTGACTTGTGCGCAATTAATAGGTATAAAATCTTACTTTTGATAAATAATATTTAAGATAATAAACTTAGTGATAATAAAACTTATAGATTAAAAAAACTTTTGTTATCCCCCTCTAGGGGGGGAGTGGTTGCGAGTTAAATCTACAAATCTGCAAATAACTCTAAGGATATTCAAGATATTCAAGAAATTATTTTTCGCAAACCTTCCCGGGGATATACCTAATAATATCCCAAATTTTGACGGCGATTGGATGTATGGTTTTTGAATCTATAGAGTACACACAGACAGACATTCAATTTTATATATAGATAGATATATCGTATTTTTTAATGCAAGATTTCGACAAGAAATGTACTTCTAGGGCATCACGCGGATAATAAGTTTACAATGAGTTCGAATCTTAGCAGAAGATAGGCGAACACTCTCGTCAAAATATTGAATTTTGTTTTTGATAAATACGATTGATCCAATAGATATTCGTTGTATTTAAAATGGACTTTCAACAAGGCATGTCTATATACATTTTTCTTTGCAAATATTTCTTTAAGAAATCCCGTAGAAGAATTCTAATACACTTTTTATTGTTTTGTTTAGTCCAACCAGCGAGTGACAATGAAAAACACATTTATTGACAGCTTAGTCAATTGTTACACTCCGGAGAGTTAGGCAGTTAAATATTTACAATTTAAATATTCCCATCAGGAGGTGCCCCTGCCAAGGGTAGTCTGGACTCCGTCAGGGGAGTAACATCCTCCTGAGCGCGTACAAGCCCTCACGTACAAAGGGATCTGAGTCCCGAGCGCGCTCAATTGCAGCACTGATGATTTCGGTGATAAGGTTTTTCTTCTGGGTGGAGCAGGTCCTGAGGAGAGGCTCCCTGTCCTCGGGGTATATGACCGCATCCGTGATGTCACCCTCTGTGATTTCCAAATCAGTCAAGGGCCCCGAGTAGCGTTCATTGCACAATTTATATATTATATCAGCTGCTTCATCCCAGCGCTTCGACGTCAGATCCTCCTCCACTAGAAACAGTGGAGATGGAGATGTCGCCATGGCCGGTGTCGTCATTTTCCCAGGGGGTGCGGGCGGTGTTGGCTCGGCAGGCCGAGGCGCAGGCAGTGGGGGTGTTGGAGACACTGCAGTTGGTGTTGTCCTCAGCTCAGCTTTGACCTGTCCGAGGACTTTGTAAAGGTTGCTGGCTGCTCCGGGCCTCAGATCCAAGATTTGCCCGATCAGGCGGGCGAAGGCGTCGCACTGCGGCGGCGACAGGAGGGGTCCTTTCCTCTGCGCCTTGGTCCTCGAGGAGAGGAGGTCTAAGACCTCCTCCCGCCCAAGACCAAGAGCGTCCGTCCCAGCGAAGGACACGCTGGGGTGCTTCTCGATGAAAGCATCGAGGTCGACTCTTGTTGCGTTCTTTGCCGATGACGTGGAGGACGCAGAGAACTCCTCCACGATGGACATCTCCACGTCCGGTGTTGAGGCCGCAGGCTCGCGACTCCCAGGTGTTCGCAGGGACAGAGCAGGGGTCACTGGTGGAGGGGCAGGAGGCGCATCCTCCGCAGGTAAGGCCGAAGGCGCTGGTGGTGATGGCCGGAGTGCAGCAGGTGGAAGGGGCGCAGCTCGGCTCGCGGGGGGCACGTCGGAGACCTCCATGGTTGAACTGGGGGACGCCGGAGGTGGAGGCTGGGCAGATGGCTGCTGAGGCAGCCTGGGCGCAGTCGCTGGTGGGACGCTGGTGAGAGAGGTTGGTGTGGCCGGTCCAGGAGCGGTGGTTCGCCCTGCAAGCGTGGGGCAGTTGGCCCTACGATGTCCTTGGCCACGGCACCTGGAACACCTAATCCCGGAGGACAGGTATGCGGGCCAGGCCTCGCCCTTGATTGAGATGTCGAGGCGGGTGGGCAGCCTCTCGATGGTCATTCCCTCGCGGAGGATGATGAACGCCTCTCGGCGGCCGTCGTTGTAGATATATGGGCCAGCCTTCATCAGCTTGGGGGCGATGGATGTTACTCGCCCGAAAGGTGAAAGGGCGCTGATGACGGCTGCATCCCCCACGAAGAAGGGGAGGTTGCCCACCGTAATTCTCTCCGCCCTCTTGCGGAACGGGAAGGCCCTGTGGAGAGTTCCCTCCACCTCGAGGCCCTCAGTGACGAGGCGCTCGGCCAGGCCTCTGTTGGCCAGTCCTACCAGGAAGTGACCGTTCATCTTGGTCATCTGGAAGACCTCCCTGGTCCCTCCGAGCATTCTATCAAGGGCCCTCATGTAGTGGTAAGGCTCCAGTTCAGGGCTGCGCTCTATATAGACGCAGTGATCTTCTGTTGAGGACGTCTGCCGCGCCCGGGCCTCCGCGATGTGAGCCCTGGTTGTCGGGATCTCCTGTGCCCGGGGCACTGAACGCGCCGATGATTGTACTCGGCGACCACTCCTGGCGCGTCCGCTGTTGGAGGATGGTGTAGCGGCCGTAGGTGAATTCGACGATTCGCGGCGCCTCTTAGTTTTCACGACGGTGAAGTCGTCGTCTGTCCCTGGGTTCACGACTTCGTCACAATCTGCCCAGTTTCTAATTGCAAGGGCAGCGCCGTTAGATGACGATGTAGCCGCTACGCCGGAGATGACGTCAACGCGCGCGGCGGCCAGACTTGCATTTCCACCGTCAGCCGGCGGATTTACATATTCTCGCGAAATAGAATTTTCTTTATAGATTTCTCTATGAGAATCGATTTTCTTTGATTTCTTCCCACCAGTAGGAGAAGGGATGCTGGGCCTTCCAGGCTCTTGTCCAGCAGATCCCGAGCTCCCTGGCGGTGCCGAACTCGGCAAGTTTAAAAGCATTTCATTGCTCGCCAGAGGTGAAAATTCTCTTCTCTTGGGAGGCGGTTAAAATTTCAAGCAAGCAAAGTTAGGGGCAGGAGCGCGCCCGTGCAACCTCGCAGCGAGTGCAAGTAACCAAACGGGGCTCTGGTACATTTGTAAGTGCAAAGTCGAACTGCTTTTCACATGTGTAGACATGTGGTGCGCTTACAGTAAAAGCAGTCGCAAACTACCCACCATGATTATCATGGCCTGTACCACGTGTACTAGGGATAAGCAAAAAAAAAAAATGTTTTGTGATTTATTAAAGAAACTTTATTGTAGAGGGGAGTGAATTATTAAATTGATCGTCTGATTTAGAAAAAATAAATAAAATTGGAAAATTCTACATATTTTAGTATTTATTATTTTTATGTACAGATTATTAATTTTGATATTTATATTATTTATATTTTGCTACTCTCTCTGGAAACTTCCCTCATTGCTTATCTGTATCTTATAAATGTTGATTTTGTTCTTGTCTTAAATAAATTGCTCGTGTCATTCTGAAGTTTGTCTTTCTTAATTTTCTACGTGACAGTATATATATTGGTTCAACTATAAATTCTATAAAATGAAAGGATTTAAAAGCACGAAAGTTTCTTTTATACATAATACAAACTTCTACTGCCCTTATTGCGATGAAAAAATTATATTGGGAGGGCTTGGCTCATCAGTGGTGAACCCTCCCAGCGGTTTCGCCAATTTAATCCACCAGACCGCTTCTCAGAGCTCTAATACTGTATTGGACGATTCTGCTTATATACGCAGCACTGAAGGATGGAATCTCAGAAATGGTTTTCAAGAAAACTATGGACATAAGCTTTGACATGTAATTCTACTGTCCTATAAGCTTATGTCCATAGTTTTCTTGAAAACCATTTCTGAGATTCCATCCTTCAGTGCTGCGTATATAAGCAGAATCGTCCAATACAGTATTAGAGCTCTGAGAAGCGGTCTGGTGGATTAAATTGGCGAAACCGCTGGAGGGTTCACCACTGATGAGCCAAGCCCTCCCAATATAATTTTTTCATCGCAGTAAGGGACAGTAGAAGTTTGTATTATGTATAAAAGAAACATTCGTTCTTTTAAATCCTTTCATTTTATACGTATAGATGGCGCGTTATTGCTTTGTGTTATAAATTCTCTATTTAAATACAAAGACATAACGCTCCACCTGTGTACATGTAAAATGAAACAAAGTGAAACAGTGGCGTGTTCGCATCAAACCTTTTACCTGCAAGAATACATTTATTGATGTAGAAGCACAAACTCGAATCTTCTTTAACCTCCATGGTCCATACTTCTTCTGTCGCTCCTCCATTCCTGCAAATACTGGTCATCCAGGCCGTTGCTTGATGTCTTCAGCGGCAGTTTGGAGCATGAGCTAGGATGATCTACAGGAATGTTGGGCTTGCCGAAAAAGTCTGAATGGGAATAAGGTACCATTCGAGTAGGTATTCTAGATATCTCGCAAATATCCTACAACCACATATAATTAGAGCAGTTTCACAAATGAATGTATAGAATGGATATAAGATACGTAGAGAGAGCGCACTCTACTCAATAAGATAAATCTTGAAAACGGCGTCTCTCTACCTATAAAATAGGTATTGAGCATCAACGCAGCTATGTAGTTCAAGGTTTCATTGAATGAAAGAAGGATTTCTGTGTAGCTAGTTAATAAGGTTCCTTCAGCAATGTGTGCAGAATTGGACTCAAACAAGATATACGCCATGTCTAACGACTATATTTGTCAATAAAATGACCTGAACTGAACGAAACAAAAACCTCTAGTAGACACCAGAAATATTTAAGCGATTCCTCACGAGAGATGTGTTATCTATTGGTGAATTATTGTTATAAATATTTGTTATAAATAAAAAATTATAAACTTTAAAAATAATTATAATAAACCACCACTCTGGCGAGGACCAACAGTCCGGAACCCATACGTGGTTAGCTTTTTTTTAATTATTTATCGAGAAATTGGGTTTGTCAAATATCAGGGAACAAGTTAAATAAACATTTAGTTTATTTTTGTTCGACTAGATGGCGCTCTGCCATCTAAAATGTTCATGTGAGCACACGCTCAGGATATGCTTTTTATTTGTTATAGATATATGCTGAAATAAATATTTATTAATAAGCACAGATTATTATTATCACTGATACAATGAATTCGATCTATCATCATATATGTTAATAAGGTAGCCTCAAGAAAACACTACTCAGATTTTTCATCTGCCCAGCACTTCAACTACAGCGATTCCAAACGGCTACACTTATTGGACTGTCCTCATTCAATGACACTGCCATATTTGGATCTACCAAGACCGGCCTGGAAACACTTGGTGAACTGGTTCACTAAGGCTACCAAGACAGACTCCTAAACCGCAGGACAGCCTGGGTAATTGGCGATCTATGGATATGCTACAGGAGCCTGTGGTACCTGTATGTTACTACTACTTCTCAGATTTGGATATAAAATAAAAGTAAACCTTTTGTTTGAAAATAACTGGTGAATAATTCCTTTACTTAAAACGACATAACAAGAAGGCTTAACTGTATTCGGGATTATGGTGATCAATGTGTAGTTTATTAAGATCACAGAGAAGATTACTAAATGAATGACCTTAATGCGAGGAGGGTCAATTTGGTTGTCAGAAGTTAATTATTTCTCTATCATCGTGTTGCACTAAATTCTTAACAAATTCCTCCCCGAATGAGATGTGGTTCAGAAAATATTTGGAAAAAAAACTAACTTCTGAAAATCTATATCGAATTCAATAATGTGTAGTATAATTATTTAAAAATATTTTTTAAAAATTGTGAATAAATAAATATACACGGTAGGATCAAAACGTTCCCGAACTGGTGATGAAACAAGGTGCTTTCTTTTTTATCCACAAACCAAAAAACAATCACTCGAATGTCACACACTAAGTTCTCCTAGGAAGAATAAAGTTCGTCTTGACAAGTCCAAAGGAAAAGTTATGCTTGTAGTGTTTTTCGATTATCAAGAACTTGTCTATTATGAATTTATTAAAGAGGGGTTACTATTAATAAACAGGTATACAAAGAAATACTTGTGCGCCTTCGTGATGCGATAAGAAACCAACTCTTTAAATCAAAACAGTGGAAATTGCTACAAGATAATGCCCCTGCTCATTGAGCCATTATTGTTTAAGACTAGTTAGCCAAACATTCTGTATCTGTCTTGCCGCATCCTCCTTACTCTCCTGATATCGCCCCATGTGATTTCTTCTTCTTTTCAAAACTTAAAATGACGTTAAAAGGGAGGCGCTTTTCATCGTCATCAGAAGTAATTGAAAATGCGACGGTGGAGCTAAACAAGCTTAGAAAAATTGACTTTGAACTAGCATTTCAACAGCTTTTTTCACGCTAGAAAAAAACGTGTAGATAAACAAGGCTCCTATTTTGAAAATTTTCATGTTCAAATTACAATACTATGAATAAATAATTAATTTTTAAAAAGTTCGGGAATGTTTTGATCCTACCTTGGATAAAAGTTTGACTTTTTTTCTCGAAGTGTGTGCATTTTATCACTTTGAATTATATTTCTATTATATATATATCAATGCATTATTAATATATATATATTATTTTGGATAAAAGGTATCTCCTGAAAAAATAAACTTTTATCCGGCAGAGTTTCCTCACCACTCTGGAAGTACCTGCCTCGGCGCGTTACCCTTTTTGGCGGTTCACCCCCCAGGAGCCCTAAATGGTCCTGAGAAGTCCTATTCCACTTCTAGCTTTTACTAACCCCACCATCGGATCTGACCTGATGGCGCCAGCAAAGCTAGGGCCCTAGAACTGACCAATTGTTGAAGACTCGTGTCCCAGGAAACTGAATAATTCTACAAACCAAGATAAATTTGATATCTATTTTAAATATGTTATAACATAGCTATGAAAATGAGAAAATCATGTTCACAATTTCATATTATGTTGGGATATGATTGATTTATAATTCCAGAAAATGGAACATTTTTTACAAAGTTAATTTAATGGTTCATCTATGATAGAGATGATATCTGACAAGATTCTCAAGGAAAATTATTAAGATTATAAGATTGATTGTATTTGTTGACTGTGTGGTGATATTCCTACATGTAGTTCTTGAAATTCTGGTAGCTGAATAGCATCTAGCAATTGGACTCTGTTTCTTAAAATTATTTTCTATACGGCGACATCTTCTTGATAATATCAGTGTAATATTAATACCGCCGACGCCGGTGTACTTCGTGGAAGATTCTAGAAAGTTATATCAACTTCTGTCTCCTGTTCTCCTCCTGCTTTCCTTGACTGTGACGCAGTTGGTGAATTTGTAACTGCTGTTTTCTTTGTTGTTGTTCTTTTATTTTGTATTATTCTGTAAATTATTTTATTTATTAGGCTTAAATAAAGTCCTAAAGATCCTTTGTATCCACGAAAGTTAGTCTTTGTCAATCAACAACGCAAAAATATGTATATAATATTGAATATATTATTTATTTTTTTGTTCTGAAATCAATGTATGTAAATTTATTTCTTGTGTAAAAGGTAATATTTTTAATATGAAAATTTTGCATACTTGAGTTTTATGAGAATTCGAAACTATTATAGACGCTATTATGATTCTTTTAAAAATTAAACAATTTCTACTGCCCTTACTGCAATGAAAAAAATGCAATATAGCAGCGGTATGGTAGATTAAACTGGCGAAATCGCTGGGAGGGTTCACCACTGATGAGCCAGGCCTTCCCATTAATTTTTCATTGCAGTGAGGGCAGTATAAAATTATTTAATTTTAAAAGAATCATATACGTCTATGATAGTTTCGAATTCACATAACAAATGGCGCGCTAATGTATTATATTATACTTGAGTGTATTTTGCATAGTTAAATTTAATCTTCAGAACTGACATGATGAGGTTCAAATTTACAGGGATTTCTTATATTTGCTGGAGCTTTATAAATTAATTAATAGTTTGTGAAATAAAATAAAAATAGAAGTCTTCTTGCACTTAAATAAAAAGGTAACCATTCTCTGCACGACACATATATATATATGGTAATTTAAAACAACAACCTCATATTGTGTAGATAACTTATAACAAGATTGTCATGTTGTATATAGAAACACATCTATAAATAATTATGCGCATGATTAATCTGTGTCTTTACATCACCCTATGTAATGTAATTTGTACAAAGTGGATAAATAAATAAAATCTGTAATAGATTTAAGAGTTGAGCTAAAGCAGAGATCGAGCATAGTATTACCAAAACAACAAAGTCTAAAGATGTAAGTCATAAATCAGGTCGATTTACAATTCCCACAAACAAGGCCACCCACACTGTCACATGTGGTGGAATGCAGAGACCCCTCTCACACCTGGACAGGTAAAGGCGCCCTTTCTCAAACGCCCCTGTCACATAAGGTCGCCCCGTCTTTAACCTATAAATACATCACCTTACAGTGACTTGACAGCTCAGTTCAGTTCAGTTTAGTTTAGTTCACCCTTAGTGCAAGCCGCGTCGGTCGTATGTCGTATGTTATGTCGATCTCATCCAACATGTAGTTAGGAAGAACTCGTCTATCTCCATCTTGCCTTACTAGCTCAACTTTTATCTGTTTACGGAACTTTCTTAGTGCAACTGTGTCTTCGTTTTTTGTGTGGATATCCCCAAGTTTTTCCACTCTGCCTCGACCACGACTGCCTGTATTTTGTGAGAACTTTTAAAGGTCTTCCAAGGTGCAGAGAGGTACTGGAAAACTCTACATCCTGACTGTTCCTCTTGGTCAACACAGTACAACAAGAGCTACCAGGACTTCAACATTATTTCAGTAGTCGACAGGATCTCTACAAAAGCTACTGGAATTCTCCTCTCATTACATGAGTCGACAGGATTCTACAAGAGTCAACAGGATCTCAACTCTTATTTCAGAAGCCGACAGGATGACCAAAACGAAGGATGACACAACGAAGAGGTAAGAAGACTGTTCAGATAGGAAGCGAGAAAGAGCGAAGATGGAGGAACAAGCCCGACCATTCCAACGAAACGTCCAAGCAATCTCTCCCCCCAACAAGAGACGATATTTACGGAAGAAACGCCGCCCCAACGGACTTCCGCATACCCGCTAACCGATCGCCAACGCCGGGAACAAGCAAGCTGACCGCGCCAACGACAGCCAAGAAATTCCCGCAAGACATGGAAACCGAGCAGCGATGTGGCCCAAACCCTGTGACAAGTTCCACACCTTCGACCTGACATCGTCGAGACAATGCTCAAGGCAACAAGCCACAACTTTCCAGAAGCTACAAGCGTCTACAAGCTCTACATGGAGCGTCTTCAACGTCAGCAGGAATACAAGCCAAGACCAATTTTCCTGACTGAACTTTCACACAACTGTAAGTTTTTAAAAAAAAACCTACCTTAACTTTATCCTCAAGTTCAAAACTTGATTCCCTATAAATTTTGTATTTATATTTTCACTTTAAGCATTTTAAAATCAATTTTTTACCTTTTTTATACCATTTTTTAATTCAATTTTTAAAACTTTCACATTTTCATTGATCAAATTTACTTTAATTTTTAATCAGATTATAAATTTCAAGTTATTACTCTCAATTTTACTTAAAAAAAAAAATTCGCCCATCACGCATTTTTACTAATTTACTAATCTTACATGCCTTTCCTAAATTTACCTAAAATGGCATTACCCAAAGCTACAACTTAAAAAAAAAATCGTTATTTTTATATTTTTTAAAAAATCTCTCATTCATCATAAGTCTCAACCTATTTTTGTTTTACTTATTAGTTATCTTTATACCAAAAGACCAATATCTTTATCAATTCTTAAAATTTGGTAATGTTCACCATTTTAAGTAAGCGCCCAATTTAAATTATTTGTAACTCTCACGACATTGCCCTTTTACAAGAATCATTTTAACGCTACCATAATCAACGATTTGAAAAAATATATTCAAATTTTAAATATAAATTAGCATAGGTGAAACGCATTTTTTTTAATTGCAAAAATCGGAAGATACAATATCTTCAAAAACACCACTAGGGAAAACAACTATCTTTCCCAAAACAAGTTAAAAATAAAGATTCACTCCACTTCACCGCCAGTAGCTAATTTAAGTCACAGCCTTCCAAAACGATTACAATCGTTAATATTCGAGGATAAATACACTCCCTCGTCTTTTCCTTTTTACATGCATGATTGGTCATCAACACATTTCTTTCAAAAAACCTTACAACACCCTCGCATCACTATCTCAAATTGGCAACAATTATTAGTGCGCGACTCAACACACAAATCCAATTTCGAGCTCCACTTAGCTCTATATCGTCGCCACAATAAAATAATTTCACATTAAGCGTGCCACATCCACTAACAGTCAAATATTCTCTCGATGTGTTTCGTACAACAACCACCCATGACTTTATTAAATTTGTTACTCATGGTGAAACAGGTTAGATTTGGTGCCAAACTAGGACTTCACGTGACACCTTTTATTCACATTACTCACTTCGTGTCACAGTGCCACACCACAAAACTTTTTCACTTTTCAGGCCAAAGACGCCCTTCACGCCTGTGACACCACATCTCAACTCAAAGCGTGTCCACGTTGAAAGTCGAACTTTCACCACACATCTAAACCTGACAACACTGAATAATATTTTTTCTAAACTAACTTCGAAACACAACAACTACAAACATCGAGAAAACTATATTTTCAAATAGGCAAGAAAATTGCCAAACTTCAACAAAAGAAGAGAGAGAAAGTCAGTTTCAAGCAAGACAGAAAATAAACACCCCGCACGTGTGACCACCCCACAAATAGAATTTCCGTGAAAAAAAGGAAGTGGACGCTCTTTATGACGTCACTCCCCTGGTCACTGTTATCTTTTGAGAATATCTTCTCTCCCCCCTCAAGCAGTCATCTTGACCGCTAGCTTCATGACGCCATTTTGAACACATGTGTCACACTACTCATTTAGATTTCCTCGAGAATCTCACAAATCTCACCAACGAGATATCACAACACAACATACATTAAACATTTTACATGTTAATTGATAACACCAATTAAAACAATTTGGTTAAGTCTTATATAGACTTTTTAACGCGAAAGAGAAATCATTCTCTACATACCAGCATTGAGGACAAACGAAAAGATCATTTCACGTATTCCCAGTTTCAGAGTCATAGAAACACCGATGTTACCAAAGGGATATAATCTAGTCACACACCACAACTGTAACTTTTCGTCAAAAGAGACAATTTTTGTTCAATTTTACACTACTTAAAATTTATCCAATCATTAATAACCTTCAATTATATTATAAATTTTGTATAAAATCTTGAATAATTATTCTTATTCTTACCTTTCAATTATATAAACAAATTTTTTAATCCAACATTAAAAAAAAAAAAAAACCTTTAATCAAATTTACTTTTATTTTTCATGATATTATTTTAGTATTGTAAAACATCTAATTGTTTCAAAAATTATTTTTATTTTATTATTTATTATATATTTTATATATTACAGGTTTAATTTTGTCCACTTACACTTTTTGTACCCGCAATCATATTTCTATATTTCTATTCACTATATTTTATTTGTTTAAATACTTTTATTATCTGACAAAGTTTATCATCCACTATCGGGCATCTACAACAATCGTTTTCAACAATCATATTCTTTAACCAATTCCCTATATTTTTCATCACTATCTTTTCAGTCATTGCGTCACATCAATGTAGAAAAACGACAGCACTGCTTGACAATTTATTTTTTGATTTCGTAATTCAACAAACGCCTTGAACACAGTTCCCCAGACTTACAAATCCAAACTTCTGGTCTGAACAAGCTTCAAGAGTTTATTTCATTTCATCCGCAGAGCAAATCACCAACGCATACACAAAGCGTTCACTTTTTTCAACTTTCAACTTTTTTTTTCAGCTCTAGCGGACCACATTCAACCTTTGATTTCGAGTCAAGTCAGATCACCTACTGTCGCTACAATTCTACTTATCGCATGGCTCTATTTCACTCCTTTCTCAATCATATTAATAAGCAACTTTTCTTCAACAACTTTTAACCCAATAATCCTAAAATTGTGACAAAACACTGTAACCCTTATATAGGATCGCAAGTGAAACATTGCCAAGGAAGACAGCTCAAGTCTATATCCTCGCTTTGCACCTGGATCTGAGTATTTGGTTTACATGAGCACTTCTAACAATTACATATTCTTCAACAACTTTTCAACCCAATAACACTACAATTGTGACAAAGCACTGTTACCCTATACAGGATCACAGGTGAAACATTGCCTAGGAAGACACTCAAGTCCATATCCTCGCTTTGCACCTGGACCTAAGTATTTGATTGCATGTGTAAATCTCACAATTGCTTATTCTTTAACTACTAACCCTGTCCAACGCCCACCAATATTCTCTTAGAATGTGAATTTTTATGTCATCATTTTATTTTAATCATCTTTTTGGTTAATCAAACAAAATGTCATTTTTATTTCACTTTTATATATCCAACAAATATCATCTTAAAATACATTAAAATTAAAATCTTTAATTTTCGTTTTACAAATATCATCTTGTTATAGCCTTTTTAACCCTCACAGTTTAAATTAATTAAAATAAATTTTAATTACTTACCTGTGTTAGAGAGGCTTTACCCGCCTAAACCCGGATAAACCCTTTCACTCCCGGGGCCCATCTATGGTAATTTAAAACAACAACCTCATATTGTGTAGATAACTTATAACAAGATTGTCATGTTGTATATAGAAACACATCTATAAATAATTATGCGCATGATTAATCTGTGTCTTTACATCACCCTATGTAATGTAATTTGTACAAAGTGGATAAATAAATAAAATCTGTAATAGATTTAAGAGTTGAGCTAAAGCAGAGATCGAGCATAGTATTACCAAAACAACAAAGTCTAAAGATGTAAGTCATAAATCAGGTCGATTTACAATTCCCACAAACAAGGCCACCCACACTGTCACATGTGGTGGAATGCAGAGACCCCTCTCACACCTGGACAGGTAAAGGCGCCCTTTCTCAAACGCCCCTGTCACATAAGGTCGCCCCGTCTTTAACCTATAAATACATCACCTTACATTGACTTGACAGCTCAGTTCAGTTTAGTTTAGTTCACCCTTAGTGCAAGCCGCGTCGGTCGTATGTCGTATGTTATGTCGATCTCATCCAACATGTAGTTAGGAAGAACTCGTCTATCTCCATCTTGCCTTACTAGCTCAACTTTTATCTGTTTACGGAACTTTCTTAGTGCAACTGTGTCTTCGTTTTTTGTGTGGATATCCCCAAGCTTTTCCACTCTGCCTCGACCACGACTGCCTGTATTTTGTGAGAACTTTTAAAGGTCTTCCAAGGTGCAGAGAGGTACTGGAAAACTCTACATCCTGACTGTTCCTCTTGGTCAACACAGTACAACAAGAGCTACCAGGACTTCAACATTATTTCAGTAGTCGACAGGATCTCTACAAAAGCTACTGGAATTCTCCTCTCATTACATGAGTCGACAGGATTCTACAAGAGTCAACAGGATCTCAACTCTTATTTCATATATATATATATATATATATATATATATATTAGATAATAAAAAGGCATATTTTGGATTTAATAAATGATTTATTTGCCAATATCCATAATGCCAATATCCAATTTGCCAAATCTTTTATTAAATCCAATATATGCCTTTTTGTTATCTAATTATTTAAATATGAATTGCTCTATTTTCAAAACAATATATATATAGCAATATCGCTTCTGAAAAATAAAATTATGATAATCATTTTTGGTCCGAAAGATGGGTTGCTCATAATGGATGAGAGGAGTAGCTTAGAAATTTCAAAGGAAATAGAATGGTGAGTAATCGTTTGGGATAAGAGAAGCGCTTAAAGAAAAGTGTATATGTTTTATAAATGGATTTAAGATCAATAGTAAAATACATAAGAGAGAGAAAATAAGAATCATATGATGCTACTGACGAGAAAAACATTTATAGGAGAACCCACAAATAAGTATCGTGAGAACGGGACAACACGGAACAAGTGTTCGAACAACAGTCTGCTGCCAAGAAAAACTTGGGGCGGACCCTAGCGGCAGAATTTCCAACTAATGAAATCTTAATTGTAAATCAGCCGAGGTGTCCCATGGGAAATCCCAAACTTGTCTTTCAACCGTCCTTCTCCCTCGTTGCTGCTGTTTTTTTAGGAGCCGTTGGCACCTTTTTGTCCGTAGCCGCACATTCTTAGCACCGTTGGACCGGTCGCTAAAGGAAATATTTCCTCACAGAGTTGTAATAAGAATTGGACGAGATATGTTGGCGCTTTATTTAACGCGACATTTCTATAATATCCCTTATTGTTGGATGGATCACAATTATTACTCTTTTAAAATAAAGATCTCCTTTATTGAAGGTAAAATCTAAAGAGATTGAACATAAATTTCTAAATATATCTTATGATAAAATTGTGAAAAACGTTTTAAAATCACAAAATATTTTCTCACAATGAGTTTCATTTTATTTCAAAACGCTAGCTTTCTAGTGATAATCGCTCTTCATCGGGCTTAATAAAACATCGACTATATATTATATTATTGTTTTGAAAATAAAGCAATCCATAAATAAATCATTAGATAGTAAAAAGGCATATATTGAATTGATAGAAAGTCTAAGCCTTTCCATTGTTCTTGCTAGTCGAAGCGCGTCGGTACCAAAACTGGTTAAAATCGTTCTGAAAATAGAGCCATCCATACTTAATTCAATCCAATATATGCCTTTTTACTATATAATATTATATTATATATTTGTGAATATTTTTCTTGTTGAGAATATAGTAGATGTTTTATTAAGCCCGATGAAGAGCGATTATCACTTGAAAGCTAGTGTTTTGTAATAAAAAGAAACTCATTGTGAGAAAATATTTTGTAATTTTAAAATAGATCTTAGTTTTATTGGCAAAAATTATACATATCTCTAACAATTATTATATATAAATTACCTCACACACCTCCTAGCAATCTATATTAGCTTAAATATATATATACATAGTCAACAGTACAGATTTTATCAAGTCATAGATTATTATAATTAAAGAATACAAATTAATATTTTAATGATATAATATCCAACACTAAGGACGTATTACCAAGCCCTCATATTCTCCATTATGGTAGATTAAACTGGTGAAACCACTGGGAGGGTTTATCACTGATGAGCCAAGCCCTCCCAATATTTTATCATTGCAGTAAGGAAATTAGGAGTTTGTTTTATTGTAAAAATTTATTCGTGTTTAATAGTTTTATTTCTCACATAGATGGCGTGTGTTATTGCCTTATAATTAATGTAAGCCTAATTGGCCTTGTCTGAATTATTTGCGGAAGAGCCCGATACAAATATTTATATTGTAACGTAGAAAACCTCAGAATGACACAGCAATTTATTTAATATAAAACCAAATAAAAACTAGAGAGGGATATTTATAACCCAGGGAGCGCAGAACGCCAACTACCCGGGGAATCCAGCTCACTAGTATGGACTAGTGTTGAGCGCTTTTACTCGCGTCCTGTTTTTATTGCTGAGTTGAACCAGTTGACCAGAAATTTCCATACTGAGATTGAGTCTAGGAGGCTGGCCAATTAAAACTAATAAAATAGCAGAGAAGCAACGAGAAAAATTGTATAGTTTATCAAAATACAAATATCGAAATCAAATTTTTTTAATAGCATAATAAATAATCTGTTACAATATGTAATTATTTAAAATACAATATAACGCAGCTGATGATTGTAAAACGAAAATTAAAATTATACCGCGAATGTTTCTTTTTTAAAAATCGAAATTTATTTTCAAAGAGAAATAGCGACATTTCTAACTTTGAGGATGAGGTATGGAAAGGTGAAACATGAAGAGTAATGGAGAACGGAAAAATAAAAAGTGTCCAGGGGCGGGAATCGAACCCACACCCTTCTGCTTACCGGGCAGTTGCCTTGTCCACTCGGCTACCCTGGACGTATTTTTCCGTTCATAACTTATATTTAAAGTAACATTTAAAATACAATATAACGCAGCTGATGATTGTAAAACGAAAATTAAAATTATACCGCGAATGTTTCTTTTTTATTTTTCCGTTCTCCATTACTCTTCATGTTTCACCTTTCCATACCTCATCCTCAAAGTTAGAAATGTCGCTATTTCTCTTTGAAAATAAATTTCGATTTTTAAAAAAGAAACATTCGCGGTATAATTTTAATTTTCGTTTTACAATATGTAATTATACTGTCCTAAAAGCTTATGTCTATATATAGTTCGCTAAAATACTATAATTTAGATTCCACTCTTCATTGTAGCATATATAAGCAGAATGATCTAATACAGTATTAAAGCTCTAAGAAGCGGTCTGGTAGATTAAATTGGCGAAACCGCTGGGGGGGTTCACTGGTGATCGACGCCCTCACAATATTTTTATCACAGTAAGGAAAAGTTTTTTTATTTGAAAAAATAGTTTTGTTCTTAATAGCTTTACCTCTTATATATAGATCACCATGCTTGACACAGTTCAGTTGGCATCACTTTAGTCTCCTCAAATCCATCTACAAGTACCATCTTGGTCTTGGGGTGGGTAATGCCAGCCATCACCTCGACCTGCCCACTCTGTGGAAAGAACTCTCGCAGTCCATCGGTGGCGGAGTCTTTCCGCGGTGGGCCCTACCAATGAAGACCTTGTATATATATTTATATATATGTATATTTATAAATTATTTTATATATCTCATCTATTTATTTACATATTTATCATTATATAATCTTATTTATTCATATTTATATTTATTTTTATATTTAACCATATATAATCTTATATGAACGGTGTAATAAAGAAGTTTTAATCTCCTCAAATCCAGTTTAATAATAAATTTATCTTCGTTTTTTTATTTTGGGTTTAGTATGTTGTAGCATAGTATAAGTTAGTAAAGGTATTATTAGTAGTAAAAAGGTGTTATGTAGATTGACACAAATATGCCTATTTTTTCTTATTGATGATGTCTCTGGACGATAGTTCATTATTGTGCAGTGGAAGATAACGGGACGCATGATGATGATAAATAATTAATTAATTATAAATAAATAAATTAAGAAAAAGGTATCTCCTTATCGTGCAACTGAAAGTTGCTGATGGCTTGCGCCATCTATCGGAATAAATATCAACTATTCTCGTTGATTTTTAATTATTCCAGAATTGGCCAAATACCCATTCTTGATTAATCAAGAAAAGCTATCCACGGACGCGTTTCGGGCTGTTGGCCCTTATCAGCGTGGTGCAAACTGTACCTCAACGACCAAAAAATTGATCATTCAGGCATCCCCTGAAAAATCTTGAAATCCCAGTACAATATCACATTTGTACTATTTTTTCACATCTCTCTCTCTCTCTAATTCTAAATAGTTTTTAAAGATTTTAATTTAAAATGCTCTCTAATAAATAGGATAAAATAAATATTTGAGCTACCGCCATTGAACTATTAGATTTATATGAGTAAATATAAAAGCGGTGGGACGATTATCTTATATTGAGCGAAGAGGTAAAATATTTAGTGAAACATAAAAATTGGCTAATCAGTCGCTTCATATTGGTGGTGGTGTCTTGTCCTCCATAGAATGGGAGGTGCCATTGCCCGTTAGTCAGCCACATTTCAGAGTTCCCTGTTCACGGTTACCTGTAGCGGCTCGGGGCTCACGACACCGTACTACAGGGCAGTCTCTTACTTGTGCTGCTTCTCCCGCCTGCCATGTAGAGGAGGACTTCTGGGCAGGTTGCTTCATATTAAATCCATTTATTCAAAATTCTTATAATTGTCCCCCGCCGCTCTTTTATATTTGTACTCATATAATTCTAATTGTTTAATGGCAGAATCTGAATAGGTAGAAAACACTACAGTATGTCAACAAATTATTTATTTAATTCCTGACTTTCCTGCTCTCCCTCTCTTCAGGGGAATGGTTATTTTGATTCCTAGTTCTACTTAGATACATACACCATTTTATAAAATACAGCGTCACGTATATGCATATTATAAATAAAAAAAGATTTTATGCTGGTTTTGATTATCTTGAGGATTATGCTATGTTAATGCAGTCGTGGTTAAAATCTTGAAACTATAATAATAAAAATAATGAAGATTAGAAATAGCTTTAATTGAGCTTATGGATATATAAAAACATAATTTGATAAATGTAATGCCTGTCTTAAGGCGAGTAGAACAAGGGAAATAAAAGTTTATTTACATAATTACAAAGGTTTTAGCCGGCCATTGAGGAAACAACAATAGGTTATTATATAGAGGAAAGTCCCGACATCTGGTGGTAGATAGAACAGAATATTTGAATCTATGAAATATAATTTTGAAATAAAATAATTTTTCTATAACATGCATATATCGAGAAATAAATACGAGCTTCAAAATAAAATAGACTTTTGAAAATTAAAAGATTAAAAATTATATAACAAAAATATATAAATTATTTTTAATCTTTTAATTTGAAAAAGTCTATTTTATTTTTAAGCTCTTATTTATTTCTCGATATATGCAGATACGTGGCGCTGTATTTTATAAAATGGTGTATGTATATAAGTAGAACTAGGATTTAAAATAACCATTCCAGTCCAGAGTGAAAGCAGGAAACATCGGGAGTTAAATAAATGATTGGTTAATGTGACTGTATATTGCCACGTGGAAAATTAGGAAAGACCAACTTCGGGATGAGACAACAATTTTTATTACAGGCTAGAACAAACTATGAGTGATAAACAAAAGATAAGCAAAAGAGGGAAGTGTACAGAGTATAGCAAAATATAAACATAAAAAATAATACTCTGCTAATAAAATAATAAATACTTTGTTACAATTATGATGCATTAGCGCACCATCTGTTATCAAAATTCGAAACTATTATAGATACTAGAACTAACTTATCAATGGTGAACCCTTTTATGGGTTCACCTCTGATGAGTCAGGTCCTCCCATTAATTTTTCCATTGCAGTAAGGGCAGTAGAAATTGTTTATTTTTAAAAAGAATCTTACGTGTCTATAATAGTTTCAAACTTTGTTACAATATTTTCCAAACCAACTTCTATCCAACAAATGATTTTCAAAACTACAATAAGCTTTGCATTTTTGCTTATTTTAAACCATACCTTTTTTATTCTATAAGTTTTATAGTTAGTTAGGATACTTATTTGAATATTCAACCTTCGTTTTTAATTTGTTTTATGTAAAATTGAAATAGGCAGATATTTTTGTTAAAAGTTTTCATAGTTGTAATCTTTTTGTTCTCATTTTCTTTCTCGCTTGGACACCCGGTGCAGCCCAAACAAAAAAATCAGGCTTTTTAGGTAAAAAGTATTTTTTTGGGAGATAACATTTTTCACAAGTTTTAAGCAAACTTTATTAGAAACCGCTTTTCGTGTTGTAATTTTATTTCCAAAAATCTATGTTCGGTTTTTGAGGTGTCTATATCATCTATTACATATATCCACTTTCCAGGTGATTATTCAGAACCTTAGAAAAAGTTTTAAAAGCTTTTTTTTAAGATGTCTTTTTTACTACAATTTATATCCTAAAAAATTCCAAGTAAAAAACTATGGATTTTTAAAATTCATATTTATTACAAATCAACTATGTGAAAAAATGTGGTTAGCTTTTCTTGATTAATCAAGAATGGGTATTTGGTTAATTCTGGAATAATTAAAAATCAACGAGAATAGATTATATTTATTCCGATAGATGGCGCAAGCCATCATCTACTTTTAGTTGTACGATAAGGAGATGCCTTTATCATATTCCCTTATTATCGTAGAATGGTTTTGAAAATATGACATTGTGTCAAAGATATGATATATAATGGAACTGTGGTATTTTATGATGTTTAGAAGCTAAGTTAGAACACAAAAAAATAAATTATTTATAATTATCCATAGAATTGAAAAGATTTTTCAAATAAAATTCAAGCATGCATACAGAATTGAGTATAACATTTGTACAATGGCTAAAATAACATATATATATAAGAAGAATTAGTGAATAAAAGAAGATGCAATAGAGATTCCTTTAAGAAACTGCCTAAAAACATGGCTGAACCGGTCTCTCCCAGAGCTGTGGTCTCTTATTAAAGGTTCTTTCATGTTATACAGAAACTCTGATGAGAGGAAAAAACAGGTTAGCCATGTTCAAGACGGCCTCTCGTATTAGATTCTACTTTTTATATAGTAATACAAAGTTGTCCTAAAAGTTCGTAAACACTTGCAGAAAATTGAAATACCAATATTATTCGCCGTTATATATGTATAATATCTTTGTATTTTAAGTATAAAGTAATAGTATTATGTATTATTAGGTGTTCGCCGTAATAATATTATTCGCCAAGTAATAAGAAAAAGAATGTTTTAAGGAAAACACAAACTTTTGGGACAACCTTATATACAGTCTAGCCATAAATTCTGTTACAAACAATTTTATAAAATAACTGATTAAGAACAAAAACTAATGGAATATAAATACATATTTTATTAGCCAATAGGACATAGATTTTAAATATATACAAGCATTCAAAATGTTCTCCCTTATTTTTGACACAGAATCTCAAACGTTCGGGCCACTGATCTATGGTGGCACGCACCTTTTCTAAGGGTATTTCTTTCATTGCTCTCACCAATGCTGATTTCAATTTATCCAAATTATGATATCTTTTATAGCACACCTTCTCCTCTAAATATGCCCACAAACTGTAATCAAGGGGGTTTAAATCAGGGCTTCCAGAGGGCCATTCATTGGCCTTTATGAACTCCGGAACATTCGTCTCCAACCATTGTTGAGTTGACTTAGCTTTGTGAGCAGGAGCTGAATCTTGTTGAAATATCCAATGTTCTCCATTAAACATTTTTGTATTCAGAGGCTTTACTATTTGTTACAAAATGTCTTATTTATAGTTTTTAGCTGTATTTTTACCCCTTTGGCACAGAAGTGGAGATCTGTTACACCTTGGTAGCTAACTCTCCACCAAACCATGACAGAAGAAGGATGGTGACTTTTCAAGTCTTCTGACTTTCAAAGAAGCTTCTAGAGAGCTACGAGCATATATCCTATCATTCTGACGATTAATCTTTTCCTCGACAGTGAAAAATTTCTCGTCTGTGAAAAGGATTCTCTCATGCCACCGACCATCATGCTGCGCCAACAACATTTTTGATCTAACCCTTCTAATATCTCTAAGAGCAGGGGTTATCAAATGACCTGTGCGTCGTTTGAAAGCTCTCAGTCCAAGGTCTTCGTTGATTATCCTTGAAACTATCTTGGAGCTAAATTTATCTGCTTTGCTAAGATCTTTTGTTTGCAGTGTGGATTTCGACGAATTCTTTCGCGAATGGCTTTTATAGCTGCTTGCGTTCGTTGCATGCGAGGTCGACCAGATCTTTCAAGGTCATCAATAGTGCAAGCCTTGTTGAACCTTTCAATGATTCGATAAACAAATTGACGCGTAATATTCAAATTTTGTAAACGTTTAAAAAGGTTGAAAGATTTTGGCCTACCTTGTGTAAGGCTATTACAACTATAGGGTTTTCTTTAATACCCAAACCCATTATCAAAAAACAAATATATTCCGATTTTTTTTCTAAATATGTGTACACGAGATATTCAAATAACAACAACTGTATTTTGAATACTTAACGCGGTCAAATTATTTTTTTATCACTGATTTGGTTTTGTAACAATATTTATGGCTAGACTAAGTATATCTCTATTCTCTGAAAAGTAAAATCTTCTGCAATATATAAAATAAGATGGCTTCCGAGGATGTGAGTTTTTTTGTTTTATTATATATTTTCCTCTCAAGCTTTCGAGTTTTACAAGTCCTTCTACAGGAGTATATATTAACTATATAATCTATATATACTCCTGTTAACGAAGGTTTGTAAAACCCGAAAGTTTGAGAAGAAAATACATTGTCGCGGAGATAAATAAAGCAAGGGCAAATTTGGGAATAATTAATTTATTATAAAGGTGGGTATTTACCTTTTAGTTCTCCAATACAATTATATACAAGAGGTATTTATAGGGAGAGAGATAACAACTTATCCCAAGGTAAAAATAATGAGAGTGGTCAGCCACCGAGGCGTCCTGTTTTCCTTATTTGCCGATAAGATTCCGAGAACCCCTCACACCTGTGGTCGTCCCCGGAGTTCAGGGATAATGGACAGGTGTCCCACGGAGCTTCTTGTGACCGGAGTTGCAGAGCTACTTGACTATATAATAAACAAGAAACCCATCCTTGGAAGCCGTTTTATTTATTATTCTAAATCTCTATCTTTTTAAAATAGAGTAAATCCATAAATACATCTTTAATTAAAAAGCCATTTATTGGATCAAAATATCATTTATTTACCAATATTTCAGTTGGCTGAACGCCAACCTTTTTCAAGGTATTAAAACATATTTATGTCAACAACAAGCTGAGCGCCACATATAACGTTAATAGAATTAAATAATATAATAATAATGATAAATAAAATAATAGATGAAGGCTCAGTGAGGACTTCACGTGATATCTAGTTACATAACACAGAGGGGGCTTTAGGTAGACTCTACTATGAAAATTCGAAACTATTATAAACGCGTATGATTATTTTAAAAATTAAACAATTTCTACTGTCCTTACTGCAATGGAAAAATTAATGGGAGGGCCTGGCTCATAAGTGGTGAACCCTCCCAGCGGTTTCGCCAGTTTAATCTACCATACCGCTGTTATATTGCATTTTCGATCTTCCTTTTATAGTGATTCTGATGCTACACTCTTGGAATGGGTATTTTAGAAGAACTATGGACATAAGCTTTGAGGAAAGCAGAATTACATACAATTATAAATATATAATATGCTTTGAGCAATCGCTCTTCCGCAAACATCAAATTGAGTCTTTTATTAGAACATTATATTATGATGCATTAGCGCGCCATAGTTTCTAATTTTCATAACAGATGGCGCGCTATCATAATATAAGACTCTACTATCTCACACCGTCATGTATTGCTACACCCCTGAACCCAACTTCCCAATTTCGACAACTCGATGAACTCGTTGAGTTCACTATTGACAACAAAGTGGAATGGAACGGACTAGAGACCGAAGACAGAACTGCTGACATTGCCAACGCTGAAAGCCGGACTTAACGTCACACGCGAAGCCTCCCATCGGAGTTTTGCACCAGAACCAGCAGACTAGTAATCAGTACCTAGTCCTGGGTCTGTGGAGCGGGCCAAGCTGCCGGAGGAGAAGTTGAGCACCAATATGTGACACAGGGTTAAAGTAGGGAGTCCTCTCGCCCAACGTGGAATGGTAAATGACCACAGCCCCTGCTATGATCATCACAGGGATGTAAGCAGCTAAAACCCGCCCCGCTGTCAATAGCTACTGTCTAACACGAGCTAGATCCTGAAACAACGCCGTTAGTAGAGCTGGAACACAGGGAAGTCACGGCTCTCCATCTGGAACATCTGTTACACACAGCAGCCTAGAATTCAGACTTTATGGTCAACAGATTGCTATCGTCACAGAGTTTCTTTTTTATTCTTGGCATTCACGCGGTTTGTAAGTTTTTATTCTACTGATTCTTGGTGATTTCAATTATACACAATATTCAAATTATAACAAATAATTCATCAAAACCTCGTTACAACCAACCAATTAATTGAACAACTCTAATTTCCAAATTCCTCCAAGAGCCTAAAGAAAACCTACAACCTCTAGATTCCATTTGTTTTTTTTTTTTTTTTTTTTTTTTTGTTATATAAAAAAACTATATATATACGCCAGAGAGAGAGAGATATTTCTTTTTAAAAACTTGTAAAATGTTTTGAAATATTTGTCGCTAAACCACAATATTTCTCAAAAAGGTAACTGAATAGGTTTTGTAATGTTATAATTTAGTTATGGATATTTTTCAATACAATTTTACCAACAAACTATTATTTTTTGCCATAATTTTCTAAAGGCTATACTCATAACTGTCTTGGATTTCTAATCACACTTTTTGTGTCATCAAAATGTTATTCCGTTCAATTTAAACCACTTGACTCTGAGATATATGGAACTTTTCCTTTCTTAAAAATAACAGAGCTGAGCTAGAGCTTCTACTATCTTGATCATTGTAGCTATCTCGGCATATGTGATGGTCAACGTTAGATGCATTTAGTATAGAAATAAGTGAACAGATCTTAAAGAATATTAAGATTGGGTTAAAAGAAGCTCACACAACTGGCGTAATGTTTATTTCTATGAATCCAACCAATCATTTGGGCCAGTTCTCATCTTTTTTTTTTTTTTAATTAAACAATCTCTACTGCCCTTACTGCAATGGAAAAATTAATGGGAGGGCCTGGCTCATCAGTGGTGAACCCTCTCAGCGGTTTCGCCAGTTTAGATTTATATATACTACAGAGTAGAACTGATAGAGTATATCTATATATAAAAGGTAAACATAGAATGTTATATAGTATGGGATCCAATTTTAAAAGATATAAAAGTTATGTGATGAGTGGCAAGGATAATTTTCAGGCTAGAACACTACATGTAGTTGTGGGCTAAAGGGAGAGGTGCCACTTTTGGTAAACGAATATCATCCTACCGCAACTATATGTTATATTCATTTACAGTTAAGGCAGTAGAAAATTGTTTTATTTTAAAAAGAAACGCGTCAAAAATAGTTTGAATTTCTTGTAACAGATGGCGCGCAAATGCATCATTCTATATACAGTTACGAGCGTCATCAATTCCTCATCTCTTAATCAGTTTTCATCTCTGTCACCGTTTACTTTTTTTTTTTTTGGAATGGCGCTCTCCTATTGGTTGGCTACGAACACGCCACCTTTGCCCCCCCCCCCCCACTCGCTTTGTTGTTTTTGTAACTATTGTGTTGGAGCGGGTCGCTCCTTAAATATTCTATTGTTAACAATACCTCATTATAGGTCCGCAAATATCGAAAGTATAGGTATGTAGCTTTTGTACTATTAAGGTGTATATATATACATACTTATGTACATATGTAAGTACTATTAACTTTAGGGATATATATGTCACATCTACATAAATGTAGATATAATACTATATACTCTATTGACATATTATGACGCGGTAGTTCACTAATTCAAACCTAAATTTCCATACATAGGTAAAAAAATACGGGGAAGACGATAGGCTATTTTAAAAAATATATGAATCAATTATTAAAACTATATATTCAAATTCTTCTACCTCTAACTCACGAACAGCGCCCTCTATCAAAGTTTAGATTAAATTATGCTGATGCAAACAAATAGATAATGCTAATAACAAACAATTATTTTTAAAAAATCTTATCTAAATATATATCACTCGGGTAGATATGCACCCGGGTCAATCCCAAGTCGAATCCCGGGTCACCCGTCTAGTGTAAATATATATACAGTATAGAACTTCCCTGTAAAGGACAACACCTAATTTCAGAGCCAAAGTGTCTTTAGAGAGAGATGTCCTCTTACTGGACAATTGATAGATGGTAAAAATGGTAACTTTGTAAATGAAAACTGTCCTTTGTGAAGGAAGTAAAGGGAGGTTCTACTGTATTGTTATATTTAAAATTTAAAGATTGTTTATATAAATTTGTATAGTCAAATTATTTTAAATGATAATATCTTTATGTAAATATGTTCAAAATTATTTATAACCCTAGTTCAACCTACCGATTTATTTTTATGGAATGTGACAACCGCTCATTACGTCACAAAAAACAGCTGAGGCTAATTTTCCTCTTTTGATATACAGTAGAACCTCCCTTTAGCGGACACCTCTCTACAAAGGACAGTTTTCATTTGAAAAATTACCATTGTTACTATTTAGCAACTCTCCGGTAAGAGGACATCTCTCCCTAAAGGACACTTTTGCTCTGCAATTAGGTGTCCTTCACAGGGAGGTTCTACTGCATATGCAAATTTATAGTCTCTTCCAGAACATCACACGGCCATATAGAAGTCTGATTATTTATACACTTGAGTTGTTAGCTTGATTGAATGAGTGTACACAAATTTAGACTTCTCGTGGCCTAGAGGTATACTAAAATGTATCACAAATTTTGAATAGAAATATTGAAAGTGGTCATTCCCGACATCCCAGGTGATGAATGAGCTACAATACCAGCTTTATCAAAATCCAACCTGTATATCGTGATTTTGGACTGCGGCTTTCATCAGTTATCAGTACAGTAAAGCCTTTTGGTTCCATTTTGGTAAATTAATATAATGGTAAAAGAATGGGTTACAACACCAGCATTATAAAAGCCAACCTGTATATCGTTATTTCGGACTGCGGCCCGCATTAGTTATCAGTACAATAAAGCCTTTTGGTAAACGAATATCATCCTCTCACAATCTTGTATTATAATGGTATATATGTAACAATGGGAGTCCAGACGAATATATGCAAATCTGGGAATGTTTACAGAAAGAAACAGCCGCTTGTCAAACTCCAGGGGGACCAGACGGCCTACCTCACTCACATCGTATGCCTCTTTAATCGAATAGGCCTATTTTTAACGAACCCCCCAAATTGACGCCAGAGGACAGCGCCTCCTCTCGAGGGACGCCGTCATCAAGGCGGAAAAAATTGAAAAATCGCAGAAAAAAGCAGAGTCATTATCTCTCTGGAGGAAGATGGAGGGGATGATGAAAAACCTAGATTAAACCGCCGCGCGCATGCGCCCAATTTAGCCTTAAAGTAAGCAGCAGATGATGTCTATTTACCTGCTAAGTATGAGATTGTATCAAATCCTAAATTTTAAATTTAATTTTTTCCCCCTTTAAATATTACTCTGTCAACTTTCAACCCCTCCGATCTTTTTTTGTCTGTTGAGTTTTTAAAAAACAATTCTCTCCTTATCAGCGATTCTTTAGTGCACAAAAAATTGGTTAATTATGAAGATAACTCAGGTCTGCTGATAAGGAGGTTAATTAAATCGGCTCCCAGGGGCCGAGAGTATCGCAGAAGATCTTTCCAGAAGAATGCCGCGCGTGTCGGCTGCTTTGTCCAAGGTATCGGCGATCAATCCTGGCTGGACATTGGCTGAGGCAAACCCTACCAAACGACAATATGATATAATCGTTTGATATCCTAACCACAACATTTTATGAAAGAGTAAAAAAAACCTAACAAACTTCGATTTCATTATAAAGTTAATATATTCCTGTTCTATATATTGTATGTAGATAACTTCTGTCATTTCTGAATATAACTTCAGTCAATGTAACATTACAGAAAATGGAATAAACGCCAAGAATAAAATTATAAAGGACACTATCCGGCGCTGAGTTTTTTTATACAAAATGTAATTCTTTGACAAAGGTTGGGGTTCAGCGAATCGAAATATTGGCCAATAAATCTTTTATTCAATCCAATATATGCCTTTTTATTATCTAAAAATTATATTTATCTGTTCTGATATTCCCTTTTTCCGAAGTCACGAAATGTCTTAATAAAAGGCTTTTGTAGTAATGGTTGTAGTAATTATAGGAATTCATTAGAAATTTGGTCATAATTATTAATCATAAGTATTTATAGATAAGCTCTATCGGCTGCTTGCTATTTAGTCCACCAATCAAGCCCCCGTATGGCAGCTCTACGGGATCCAGCTGTGATTAACATTAGAGGCCATCTTTTGCTGTCCTTCTCCTTACCCTTTGATTTTCCCTAAATATTTATTTATTTGTTTTTTACTACCTCTCTAATAAACTTTAATTCAAGTCAAGACTTTTCATCAACCTTTTATAAACGTGTATTGCCCTTTGACAGTCCTACTGTCGCCATTTTCAAAAAGAGTGGACAATACTTCATTAGCAAGGTTCCCCAAAATACTCACGATTATTGCAAACAATTTCAGATTTTGAAAGAAATTGTTTCATCAGATTGAAAGAAGCTGTTTGGAGGAATCAATGGGGCCAAGTAGTCCATTAACTGGGAGATGACTTTTAATCTACTTGCTAGAGTTGGTCTCTCCACCATGTTAATCTCTCTTCAGACTGTGAGGAGGTAGTGGCGTGTCTTCCAAGTAGCTTATCCATTTGAACGAAGAGTCGAAATTGTCCCTATGTCAGCGATCGGCAAACTGCGGCTCGCGAGTCACATGCGACTCTTTGGATGTGAAGCTTTTTATATAGTTGGTCTCGAGGACCACGCCATCACCATCTCCTCAGCGGCGAAGTACGCGATCTACCGAAGTACGCGAAGACGATCTGCGAAATGCGTGTTGTCGCAGGAGACCCACTGGCGATTCTCCACCAAACTCTGCAGCGGTGGCAGACGTGCCATATTCATTGTATATAGTATCACACACACATGTATATTATCCTTTTAAAATAGTGCAGACTGTGCATTTTGTATGTATTGACAAGATGTCAATAAAATTATTTTAATTGTCGTCTTTATATAGTTTCCAAATATTATTTATGCGAGTACTATTTATTTTTGGCAAGAAAAAAATTGTGTGGCTCTTTAAAAACTTTGAAATTTTGTTAATTGTAATTTTTTACTCTTCTGACTCAAAAATTTGCCGACCCTTGGTCTATGTAGATCTTGTAAGAAACGATGTTTTTCCTGTTAACTCATCAATGACGTTACCTTTGGTCAACCAATCATGTGCCCTTTCTGGAAAAACTGAAACCTATATACCTATACTTCCCTTTTCATTCTTTCTACACCAGTTGTAAATGCGTTTTGTTCCTTCCATAAATAATATAAAACCTTTATTTATTTTTAATATAGTTTTTCCTTCAGTACAGGGGGGGGGGCGTTCGATTTCATACCATCCAACAAGAGGAGTCATGAAATCGGTCGTATTTACCAAAAAAGGTGTTTAAGGGTTAAGCTGGAGAAGTGGCAGAACCGATTTTCAGGCTATATCTCTGAATATATATAAAAATCTATTAATGTTTTTCTTCTTCTTCTTCTTATACGCCTTCTCGATATTTAGCCAATCTGGCTGAAATTTTAACAGGATATAAAGTTATGTCTGGATGGAATTCTGTCACATTTTTAACGAAAGAAATTTCAAATTAACCAAGTAATGAACTAATTTACTCATTTTTATTCTGAAAATTATTAAGAAAATCTATTTCTGAATCATGTTATTTTTTTGGCAGAAGCAAGATTTTTTTGACGAACATTCACCTTGGCAGAACACGGGCGAAGCCTGTTATATAAACACATGAAGTGATACGCGAGCCTCTCAAAAGAGTTTGTGTTCCTTGATGGAGTTTGGGATGTAGCCATACGGAATTTTGGAAATAATAAAGCTATTTGATCCAAAATGTGAGATAATTTATGTATACAGTGGTACCTCGACATGCGAGCGCCCCAACATACGAGTTTTTCGAGATACGAGCCGACGAACAAGTGATTATTTGCTTTTAGTTACGAGCGAAATTCGAGATACGAGTTCGGTTCGGTAGTAACACGCAGTCGCGCCATCACGATCAGTTAGCAGCGTGCTTCCGCTGTGATAAGTTGTGTTTTGTGTTGCGTTTACATTTACAGTTTTAGTTCATTTATTTTTATAACCATGGATCGGAAGAAAGTTTGTAAAAAGTCAAGTGCTAAGAAAAAGATGATGAGTATTGAATTAAAACGTGAAATTTCTACAAGTGAGATAAAGGAGGTCTTAGGAATGTGGGAGAGAGTTTGACAGTTCGTGGAAAAAAAAACACCCAGAAAAAGTTGCAACAGGTCCTGCATCTGACCTTTTAAATGACACTTGCCTAACTCATTTCCGGAACATTCTGAGAGGGAGGAAGAAACAAACCTCCTTGGACATGTATTTTTCTAAACGGCCTACAGGTGAAAGCGAGAAAAATATAGCGAAAAAGGCAAAGACCAGTGAGGATATCTAATTTATTTCTTTACATTCTCTTTTTTGTTTTTGTGCAATAAATATTTGATATTTATAAATACGTTTTTATTATTTAAAACCACGTAACAAAAATAACTGTGGTGACATTTTGGAGGTTGGAACGGATTAATGGTAGTTCAATTGTTTTGTATGGGGAAATTTGCTTCGAGATACGAGTAATTCAAGATACGAGCAAGGTTGCGGAACGAATTAAACTCGTATGTCGAGGTACCACTGTATATCTTATAATATAAAAAAAGATCGATTTTCTGCTGTATTTTTGATCATGTTGAGGATTATGGTAATGCAATGCAGTCGTGGGAATAATAAAATAATAATGGTTTTGATCGGAGATTTCTTTAATTGAGCTATAGGATTATATATGACTAACATTATTTGATAAAAGTGCTGCCTGGCTTAAGGCGAGTAGAATAAGGAAAACAAAAGATTATTTACATAATGTACAAAAGATTTGAGCCGGCCAACGGGGAAGAACAACAACGAGTTTTTATATGCAAAGCGTGACCCCTGGCGGTCGATTTAACAGAATATTTGTATCTATGAAATATATTTTTAAATAAAACAATATCTTAATATAACATTTTAAATAATATCTTAATATAACATTTCAAATAATACCTTTATATAACATATATATAAAAGAATACTCAAGGGCACTTTCAATCTTTTCAATTTAAACTACTAATAAAAAGTACATTTAACATGGAAAAATGTGTGTAAATGATAATTAAGTTTAAAATATAAGCTATTCAAAATAACTAATTTACATATTGTGTTTTGAAAAATGATGACGGGATGCTACAGCTAATATACCATGTGTTGTGTTGTGCCCGTTGTTTTGTCAATAATCCACTCTGAGTCGTCGGAGCTCCCTTGGTACCGGTTTTATTTATAACCAGTGCCGGAACATAAGGAGAACACCACACACAGCCAGACGCGGAGATACTCTTCCGCGCGCCGCCAAAAACCGAAACCAAAACCGCCGGGTTCCAGTCTCGGCCAGTTCCCGCCGCCACACTGACGCCGCCAGGCGCGAAGTGGCGTGAGGATTCTCGCCTGAACCCTCAACACCATGTCAGCCCGATAGACAGAGATATAAAATTGTGCAAGAAACTTATCCCAGAATGCTTTTGCTATTATTAAATAATTATCCATTGTTATAAAAACAATGTCCATTAGAGCCATTCTTCTGGTAACCTTCTCTTTCAAAAGTTCCTCATCAAAGAGAAATAGTGTATTTTATTTACCTAGATGAAGAAACTTTCTGCAATTGATTTAGAATTTGTTCCCAACTTGGATTGTAGACGGAGACTAAAATCAAACTAGATTTATACCAATATGTCATATGCGTGGATACCTAAGTGATATGCAAAGTTCTATGTTATAACGTGCCATCTAGATATAGGAAATGGAAGCATTTAAGCACGAATGTTTCTTTTAAACATAAGACAAACTAGTTATGTGTTTATCAAGGCTAAAGTCATATCTATTCACATGTATGGAGGGAGCAGTAACAAGCTCGCTAAAAAACCTGGGCTCAGCTGGCCCGGCTGATAGTACCCTGTAAGAGCTCCTAATCCAGGGATACAGAATGAGTCGAGTTTGTACTCCATGTTAGGAGTCGCTGCACATGGTGCCTGTTCCTCATGTCAGAGGCGGCAATTTCTTTTGGAGCTAAGTCGGCCTGCCACTGAGTAGTGCTTCCAGTCTTAATGACAAAGGCATTCTACTTCACCCAGTCATGATTGTTGTCAAACAGACACCATCAAGGGTCACAACTTGATACTCTAATATGTGTGAGTGGAGATAAGAAAGAAGAAGACATGTATATGGCAGCTGTTCTAGTCTGAAACTATAGTTGGATAACTACATGGAGCACTATATTATCAAGAAACAAAATCATGAGGCGAATAGTTTCCGGTAAGGTTTTTTCTTTATCCGAGCTTTCGAGTATTTCTGTCCTTCTACAGGAGTAAAAATCCAATCCTTCTTCAGTGTTGACCCAACCAGGTTTGCGAAGTCTCTCGTTGTTGCGTGAAGATTCAAGTTTGGCACCAAGCATATTTATATCTTGAACGATATTTTTCAGATACAATCAAAAATTATAGAAAACTCATATATAACACACACCAGAAAAATAAATTGAAAAATAAACAGAAAATTAGAGAAATTATCAAAATTAAATAATAGAATATATAAAACAAACACAAAAATATAACACAACCGTAGAATTAAAGCTTTGAGAATATTTCAAAAAGCTCTTCAATTGTTATTTGATAATTCCTTTAGGAAAGATCGACAAATCTTTTTTTTTTTTTTTTACAATTTAAATGTTGTTTTTATTGTTATGAGAGAGTTTTTGGTGTTTGACTAAAGGTGGCAAGCTTATGTGGAGCTAACAATGGGGAAATAAAGATGGTAACAATAGGCAGAATAAGATAAATATGGCCACAAGAGGAACCAAGGGGCGAAAGCCTGACGAACTGCTAACTTCTATACCGTCGAATTATTGCGAGATTGTTGATGCGTTCTTCGAAGATGAGCTGAAGATTATAGCCGATAACATCCGGCCGCCAAGCGTTCATACAGAATCAAATTCTCTGATTGCCTGGCCGTACGGGGGTTGAAGAGGCCTAACCCCAGAATACCATCTTTGCTAAGACCATATGGCGAATGCCGAAGAATGCCCACTTCAAGCTTGGGTAGAATAAGAAGTTCTCAAAATCCCGGCGTCGTTTCTATCAGAGAATGAGAGTCCAGCCGCAATAATATATCCAGGAAGTCCTCAGCTGCCAAGCTAAGACCCACAATGGAGGACAGAGAGAAACAATGTCACGAGGAGAGACTTGACCGATGTCACCAGGAAGCCAGATCAGCTGTTGACCGTGTGAATCCAAGTAAAATCTATATTTAAGTTTAGTGCTAAGTACATTCAATTTTATTAGACGAAAAACATGGTGAAGGAAGACGAGTTTCTTTTATTGATGCATAGGTGCAAGCTTTCGGGTAAAAACCCTTCAACAGGCGAGCAATGAAGCGCGACTTATAAGTATTATCGAACAAATGGTAGGAAGAAATATATATATATATATAATGGAAAGTTTTTAAACTATTTATATATGTTAATCTTAACAGAAAACCGATTTTTGAGAAAAGTAAATATTAAATCTGCAGTCTGAAACCACGAGACGGCGCATGATTAGGGCTATTGAAATAAACATGTGGGAAGTTTAAATAAAGGACAAGAGAGGATGATAAGCTTCTGGAAGCTCTATTTTTCTATTGATGCTGTTCAGTTTGTGGGATACTATGGATTCTAGGATAAGTCTTTGGTGTAAGATATGTATGTGCCTGTAATGTATGGTGGGGTTTTTGATGTTGAAAGTGTGGCCTGTGCTCTGCATATGTTGATAAATGAGGGATTTGGTATCTTGCCTGGAAATATTACGGGAATGTTCAGTCATCCTGATGGCCAAAGATCTAACTGTCTCACCAACGTAAGTGGCAGGACACTGTTCACATGAAACGGAGTAGACTGCGCCCATAGAACGAAGAGGGTCAGGAGGAGCTCTTGCTCGCCTGTTGAAGGGTTTTTACCCGAAAGCTTGCATCTATGCATCAATAAAAGAAACTCGTCTTCCTTCACCATGTTTTTCGTCTAATTGAATTCAGGAAGAATTCTTTATATACATTCAATCTTATTATAAAATAAACAAATCTTATATTACACTCAATCTTACTTTATGGTGTTTGTTCAGAAGACTCCTGCATCAACAGGTGTTTTACCGGCGACCCGCCACTCATTGCCGCCTCCGACATTACACGTTTAAAGGGTATAGAGGACAGAGTTATGAGAGTGATGTTCTTATCAGCACATCCGTGGTTTCCACATATCAGTGCTTCTTTAGAAAATTGAAATTCAAATTGACATCCTTGAAACATTTATGAATCATCTTCTCATCAATTACAGAAAATCTTTCTTTTGGGGTTGCCTCTGTAAAAAAAAATAATAATTTATAGTTCGTTGGTTATTTAATTTCTACGTATAGTAGTCATCAAATTTGTTTTTAAAAGAATAAAGATACATCTCAAATGGATGGAGTTATTTATCTCACGACACCAGGATGACTCCCTGTCACCTTCCCCAGGGGAATGTCACCAAGACTCAAGGACAGTTGATGAATACATCTGTCTATGTTCTCTTTTATACAAACTGTTCCCATGTTGAATACTGCTTGCCAACTAAACAGTTGAAGCAACATTTCTGAATTTACTCTCATCTATATATAAAGTACCATAAACAATACCTATCACAATTTTTAAGGATTTTTGTCTCATTAAAAAAAAATCTAAAATGAGAGTTTCACTCAATTCGAAACTATATCAGTAACGATTTTTATTATATGTTTTGGGAAGTTATAAAATACTAGACGAATGAGATCTGTGCGACGCTCAAGTTTTTCCTGAATTCATATTTACCCGGCTGTATATAGAAAATAAGAGTACTTTTATACAAACTCCCAACCTGCAAATGATTTTTACAATCAATAAATATTGAATGTTATTGTTGGGAAAAAATTGTATATTCGTAGAAGAGAAAGAAGGCTGATAATTACGAAGATCCTTTATTACTTAAAGTATTTATAAACAATAAGGATGGATAAGAGATAAATTTATATACACTCTAGCAGTTCACACCTATAAGCGGCCTGCCCTATCCAATAACCGCTAGCCAACAAACAACAATCTAACAAAGCTGTGATATATAGGCCAAGATACAAATTTAAGAATAGACAATACTACAGCAATATACTAATTACAACAGAGTATTACATCGCTGAAATATTCTAGAATTACCACTTTTAACAGTTATAATCAAAACCAAAGCTCAATATTAAAGAAAAACAGTTCCGCATCAAAATGAGTTGTTTGGAAATCAATATGGCAAAACCGCTGAGAGGCTTCACCACACTAATGAGCCAAGCCCTCCCTCATCTACTTTTTTCTTATCGTCGCAGTAAGCCCTATAAAAATAGTTTTTGATGATTTATGTGAAAAAAAAAAACCTTCATGTTAAAATGTATTTGTAAGATGAAAATTTGTAGATCTTCTCTAGATGCATTTATAAATAACAAAAAACTGTTGCAATATGGTGTCAGCTCTATTCGCGCTCTAATTGGCAGATTAAGGTCATGTGCTTGACTTAAACTGTTTGACATTGCTTGGCCATTCACTGTCACATGACTTTAATCAGCAAATCGGCGTTGTATTCATTAGCCAATCAGCGTGCAGTGTTTTTTTTTTTTTTTTTAACTCAAAAGCATAACCATCGAAATTCAATATAAAATATAATATCGCAGGTTAAACCCTTAAAAACATGTTTCTGTGGTGTAGTGGTTATCACATCCGCCTAACACGCGGAAGGTCCCAGGTTCGAGCCCTGGCAGAAACACTTTTTTTTTTTTTTCAATTTCCGCAAAACCATTTTTTTTTCTCTCTTTCTCTCTTGGATTTTAGAAAGTTTTTTTTATTAATATTTAGACTATTTTTGCTTTGTAATTCCATTTCTTTTTTTACTTAACAAACAAATTTATTTCAGATTTACAATTAGGAATTATTTTGATATCAGGCTTATTTAATCTTTGTATTTTATAGGAATATATGATGCGCTTGATCTCCTTATTCTGTAATGGTAATTTTAGTGGTGTTAGAATAGTTCGATTTTATTAAATTTTAGGTTTAATTATTCTTGAAATATATATTATTTTTCCCATGTGCGAGGGGTTATTTGCTCTACATAATATAGCGTAATGTGAATTTCTAGAGAAATATTGTTTTTAAAAATTTTATTTATTATAATTGTATAATTATCGCCCTATCAGAAATTCTGATGATAAGTAGAAATTTACCATTGTTAGGCTAACCCCATTTTCTGACTCCCAAATATTTAATCTGCTAGTCAAATAACCTGGGTTTTATCAGAGTGCATTTTTACTCGTGTGTATCTTACTTAATTCTCATAATAATAGCCATCTTTTTTTTTTATTTTACATAATTACTTTCCAGTAGACTTTATTGAAGCCTGTGTATAGAAATATAATTTTAAAAAAAAATCTAAAAGTATCCCAAGGCTAAAAAGGTTTATATGGTTGGTTATGCATATATATAAGTGGATATATAGATTATAAAGAATATACTATAATATTTTATGTTAGTTTATAATTATTTCAAAAGATATAGACTCATTAACTCTCAAAATGTTTATTATCTGACGTTTCGGTGACCCACTGCCGCCTTTTTCAGCATGAAAAGCTTTAGGCGAAGTTTGTCTTTTGACGATTCATTTCTGGAACATATATACATAAAACGAAAAATGCTTAGCGAGAGACGATGTAAATAATAAAAATAATAAATTGAAATGCATAAGAAACTGATAAAATTATAATCTCATTGTACATATTTACATACTTTATCAGTTCTAACTATGCATATGCATTTCAATTTTTATATTAATTTTGCATTGTCTCGCTATGCGCTTTTCATTAGGTATATATGTTTTCCAGAAAATAGAACGACAAAAGACAAACTTCACCTAAAGATTTCCACATTGAAAAGGGTGACTGTGTGCAGAAACGTTAGACAATGAACTTTTTGAAGGCTGAACTAATGTGACTATATATATATATAGATGAAGGTTAGTAATTAGTAGAAGTATAAGATTAATGATATAGGTTAATATTTTTCTTTAATATATGGAAAGAGTTAAATATGCGAATTTTGTTCCTCGTTTTGGGCTTGATGGACATGTTCCTCCAGCCATTTTGGGATCTTACAATTTAATAAAACTATTGAAGAATTTTTTTCAGTAGGATATTGATAGATATTTCATATTGACAGGTCAATTTTCTATAATGTAAATAATGGTGGTGAATATAATTATTATTTTTATCATCGCCATTCTACGTTTTCTTTTTCTGGCGTCTATAAACAACGACATTCCACGTTTTTCTTCACATTTCTTCACATTCTTTTCTCTTTTAAATTTATTGTAGAATCCATTAAGATCATCTAAATAAATACATATGAAAAAGGATTAGTAAGAATTAAAATTATTGTTTACCACTCTGCGGTAACCCTAAATATACAACAGATATGCATGGTATATATTAGGGGGGTGTCTAAATTAAATATATAAATGTGCATAAATTATGCACAATTGAAATGGTAAATAAATATTATATTCAAATATATCACTGTTTAATAATAACTAACAAAACATAATATGTTACTATTTTCTCCTAGTTACTTTATAGCTTAAATTTTATAGCCCTTTTCTTGGCAGTTTTTAAATGCTAAAAAAGAATTTTAATCAGAAGCAGACAAAAGTGGATCAGAGTGCTAAATTAATAAAAGAGGGCACTTCCTAATCATTTAACTGAATGTAGCTGATAGCTCACTGCCATCTATGAGAAAAATACCAATTGACAGTTGATTTAAAATATATTTTTTCATTTCAAAAAGCTTTCTTTAAATGCACATTTAAACATGTTTAGTATTTTGGTTCATATTTATTCACGTGTAACAGAGGCTAATGTTCTTGGTATTTATACATCGCATGTGCGACAGGCTAATACATTAGTAGTGTATAATTGTGGAACCAAGAATAAGTTGTTTGCTTTGTATAAAGGGGGTAGCAGCTGACATTCTTATGAAGATGAAATAAATTAGAGTACAGCCTTATTTTGTGTTTGGACATGGAAGAGTCTATAAAATATCTGTGAATAATTGTTAGGACAAAATCAAACAGCTGTAAATCTAAAATCGCGTGGAATGGGCACTCAAGGGAGTCACCATAGAAAACGTGCGCCAACGCTGCTACTATCTGTTTGCCGTGATGTTTTCTTTCTTTGTCTCTCTATAAAATAATGCGCTGCATCTCTATGAAGCCTAGATTACATTGAATAGGTTGGGCTGTTGGCCACAAGACATGCCCAATAAGATAGAAATTATAAGTCACATGATACTTTGTCTTCCTAGTATCATCCATGAAGAATACCAGCACATAATCGTTCCCTAGTTCAACGATCAGAACAGCTGTTGTCAGACACCTGATAGTATCTAAGGATTGTTTTCAACAAGTTTAAAGGAAGTGTGTGGAGTTTCGTTCAAACAGTCCATTATTCTGGAGATTCCTAGAATCTCCTCAAAGTACAGTTTTATTTTACATCATGCATTTATTATAATTCCTATATGTCTTTTAATTAAATATACCTCGTATGTGTACAATTACTCTTTGATAATTTGGGCCTAAAAATTGACAAAGCGTGGAATATAACAAGTATTACTTTTTGATAGATAATTCAAGACTTTATATGGTAATAAATATTAAATAATGTATAATATCTTACGATAAGAGAGGAGGTATTTCAATATTAAATATTTTTAATTTTTCTATTTCGACTAATAAAAAAAATAAAGTTATCAATGAAAAAAAAAATGGGGGATGGGTTCAGTCCTCTTAACTATTTTGATATAACTCCATTCTTATCGTTCTTCATTTTTGGCCATTAATTTTTTGACAAAAATAAAGCAAAAATAAATAAATAAATGAAAAACTCAGGGGATATATTTTTCTAAGAGCTTCATTTAAAATTTCGTTTAATAATTACGTTGAATTAACTTGCGAGTTTATAAATTGTCAAACTTGACGCCATTATATAAACAAACAGATCTTTAAAAATATTTCATCACATTTGCCAAGATGGGTGTACCAAAGTTTTTTAGATGGATTAATGAACGATATCCTTGTATATGCGAGGTTGTAAAGGAATACCAAATACCCTCGTTTGATAATTTGTATTTGGATATGAATGGAATAATTCACAACTGTTCTCACCCAAATGATGACGATCCACATTTTAGGATATCTCAAGAGCAAATCTTCCAAGATATATTTCATTATATAGAGTTTTTATTCCTTACAATTAAGCCATCAAAAGTATTTTTCATGGCAGTTGATGGGGTAGCTCCCAGGGCAAAAATGAATCAACAAAGAGGAAGACGGTTCAGATCTGCCAAAGATGCTGAAAATTTAGAAAATAATGCAAAAGCCAAAGGTGAGATACTACCCACTGAAGAAAGGTTTGATTCAAATTGCATAACACCAGGAACAAAATTTATGGCAGATCTAAATGAACAGCTAAAATATTTTGTTTCCCAAAAAGTGTCAACAGATAAACTTTGGCAAGGAGTCAAAGTGTATTTATCAGGACATGAGACCCCAGGAGAAGGAGAACACAAAATAATGGATTTTATTCGTCACAGTAGATCTCAACCAGATTATGATCCAAATACCACACATTGTTTGTATGGACTTGATGCAGATCTCTTGATGCTAGGCCTCTCCTCTCATGAACCTCATTTTTCTTTACTACGCGAAGAAGTAAAGTTTTTCGGCAAGAAAGCAAAGGTAAGGAAAGTTGTTCCTGAAGATATAACTTTCTTTTTACTTCACTTATCATTGATGCGAGATTACATTGAACATGAATTCTCTTCCTTAAAGTCTGTACTAAAAGATAAATTTAACCTTGAAAACATTATTGATGACTGGGTGTTGATGGGTTTTCTGGTGGGCAATGATTTCATCCCCAATATACCAAATTTCCATATCAAACATGATGCCCTTCCACTACTCTATCAGGCTTACATGAAGGTGATGTCAGAGTTTGATGGGTATATGAATGAAGGGGGCTACCTTAACTTGAGAAACTTTGAGAAATTCATTCAGAGCCTGGCCTACATTGACTATGATAAATTCACTGATGTCTACGCAGACCTCAAGTACTTTGAAGGCAAGAGGTTAAAGAACAACAAGATTAAAGAGGAGGATGATGAGCTATTTGAACAACAGATGGCCAAGTTCTGCAATATCTCGTACTCTAGTGAAGAAGATGACTCCAGCGACACTGCTATGGAGCAGGAGTTTGCTCACTACAAGAAGGATTACTACATGAACAAGCTGGAATATGACCAGGTGACCCCAGATGTACTACGGGACCAGGCGCTAGGCTACATCCAAGCCATCCAGTGGAATCTTCACTACTACTACAACGGCATTGCTTCCTGGAGCTGGTATTTTCCCCATCACTATGCTCCTTACATCTCTGACATCATAAACTTTTCTGATGCTGACCTCCACTATGATATTGGGAGGCCATTCCTCCCTTTCCAGCAGTTGCTGGGAGTGCTTCCTTCAGCCAGCCGCAAATTGCTACCTGAGAGCTACCAGCAACTGATGATAGCTAATGACTCCCCCATGAGGCATTTCTATCCTGATGACTTCAAGACTGATCTCAATGGCAAGACTCAGGAGTGGGAGGCTGTGGTACTGATCCCCTTCATTGAAGAGACTTTGCTCTTGACCTGCACAGATAAGGCAGATCAGTCTCTGAATGTGGAGGAGAAGCAGCGGAACAGCCATGGACCCCATTATCTCTACCAGTACACTCCAGAAGACCTTGGCCTCTATTCCTCCAGCCTTCCCGACAAGCTCCCAGACATCCAACACAACCATGCCAAACTGGAGGTGGTTGATCCAGATTTCTTCCGGCTGCCTAGAGAGAAAATCAAGAAAGGACTTCTGCCCGGGGTCAAGCTGGATGTCTGCTACCCAGGCTTCCCCACCCTTAAACACATCCAGCACAAGGCCAACTTTGAAAGCAAAAAGGTGAGGGTGTTTGAGCAACTCTCACAAAAACCATCAATGATGATTTACATTGTGGTACCAACTTCTGATCTGGATATCCAAGGACTAGCAGAGAAGCTATTAGGCAAGATCACACAGGTGGATTGGCCCTTCTTGAAAGAAGGCAAAGTGAAAAGTATCTCCACCCGCAAGGAAGAGTTCTCCCTCAATTCCCAGGGTCAAATGGCCCGCACTGAGTGGCAGAAGAACCAGCAGTCCACATGGGCAATGAAGGTGAAGACCTTGACTGAGGAACTTATGACCAGACGAGGAATTGCCATCGGCCCCACACAAGTCCTGCTAGAGGTTCAATATGTGGACGGCCTCAGCTACATAACCCAGAAAAATCAGCTCGTCGTCAAGAAACATTGGTCCAGCAAGACTTACTTTCATCCTTACCAAGCCACAGTGAGCGATATCACTGTTCACTCCAAGGAATTCAGCAATGTCTGCCTTAAGGAGTTCCTTGAGAAAGACTCAATTTGTTTCATTCAAGGTGGCAAGTTTCTTGGTGCCCAGTGCACCGTAGTGAAGATACAAGAGGACAGCATAGCTGTGCTGATGATGAACCCTCCAGACCCCAATCTGAGTTATTTCCAAAGCCTCTCCTGCTCCAAGAGTAGACTCTACATGCCAGCCAATGTCCTGGCCCAGAGGCTGGGTATCAGCTACAAGATGGTTTCCCGCCTCACAGGCACTCTGAATGTTACCCAGAGGGCCACCATCGCCTCCTTCAAGCCCATCAACATCGGCCTCAACCTCAAGTTCAACAAGAGGAATGAAGAGGTGCCTGGATACACCAAGAGGCAGGATGATAACTGGTACTACTCTGAGAAGGTTCTGAAGGCTCTTCAGGACTACATGGAGAAGTTCCCAGCACTCTTTGAAAATTTGGCCCACCACATTAATCAAGAATCTATTCCAGAAGAGGAAGTTTTCCCTGAAGCCAGCATGCTCTCAGAGATCAGAAAATGGATCAAGGAGCAACCTTTTTATTCTGCTCCTCACCAAACTTGTAATGATAAAGTGATTGAAGAAGATGTTATCCAATCTCTGGAAGACTTCACAAAGAAATGTATGAATATCATCCTCAAAAAGAATGCAAAACCACAAGATGTTTTGATAGATCCTTCCCTCCTTTTCAAGCCCTTTGAAACAATGGTGCCAAATTTACCCAAGATGGAGTGTGACCTCTTTGATCGCATTGTCAATGTCCGTGAAAGCCACTGTGTGCCACTAGGACTACGAGGAACCATCATAGGCATCCACTATGGGCCCAAGGAGGCAGACACTCTCTATGATGTCCTCTTTGACAGCCCCTTTCCCAATGCCATGTCCATACGAGGCTCCTCTCTCTGTGCCTATAGAGTTCCACTCTCCTCCTTCATCAGGCTACCTGAATCCCTTCAAAACGTCCGCCCTAAATACCCAGAAGGATCCAATAGGAATTCTCATTATGCTTCATCCTCTCCTAAGAAGAAGGTAATGCCCCCTAGAAACAATCATTTTGCTCCACGGTTTATGGATCAGTCCTGGAAAGCAGCTCCACCTCCCACATTCCCAGATAATGATTTTTATCCCAAGTTCCTTGAACAGAAGACAGATGTCCCCAAGATATTGAGCCAAGCTTCCCCAAATTACAAGCTACCAACCCAGAAAGACTATGCTAAAGAATGGAACAAACTTGCAAGATCTCCCCCCAAGAATGAAGCCTCCAATACAGACTGGAGGAAGCCCAGTCCAGACCCAATGGTGAAGCACATCATGCAGAGGCCAAAGGAGACCCCACAGAAGACTGAGGCCAACACTGCAGTCCAACAGCTGGTGGACTTGACAATAAAGAAGTACCAAAAAGCTCCCAAATTTATCACAAATGAATTTGGACCCACGCGGCTCAAGTCCCTGCTCCTGGAGATGCCCAATGGTCAGAGGTACTACAGTGAGTGTGCAGACAGCAACGAGGCCTACACTGACGTGGCCCTGCAGGCCATGGAGCAGCTGCGAGATGTGATGGCCCACTCCTCCATTGCCACCCGGGGCTGGCAGCCCCCTCCTCCCTTCCAGCCTAGAGTTCAGAAGCCGCCAGTCTGCCGCCTCCCACCTCCCCAGATGGTCCATCAGATCCCGGAGTCCTATGTCCAGCACAACCCAGAGTCTTCCATACAGCAGCGCTTTGTCCCCCACCAGGTTCTAAGCCAAGCAGTAAAGAGCACACTCAACCCCAATGCTAAAGCCTTCTCAGACAAACCCCGCAAGAGCAGGATTGCTGCCAACTTCAACAAAAAATTGAATCAGTAAACCACCCAAAAATGAGTCAGTAAAAAGATCTATTTTAAATTATTTTTTTTAATCAAAAAAAGTTATAATCCCTTTCCACCCCTTTATTTTTTAACTTTTTAATTATCCATATTTGTGGCAAAAATAATTTTTTAATGTTTATTCATCTTAGAATTTATATTTTTGTGTAATTTTTTTTCTCAGAATCTTTTTTTTTTTCTCTCCTCACAATCCATAAGGTTACTCTATGTAAAAACTGGAAGGTGAAGATGTCCACTTTTTCTGGTCATGTGTATATTTAGTGTGCATAAATATTTTTTATTATGTTTTTTTTTAATTTCGATTATTTTTTTATAAAAATGTTTCTCCTTCTATGTATAGAAAATGATTAGTGTAGTTATATATTATGTGAATATATAATCCTCTTTAGTCAGCAAAACACACCATTAAAGAGAGAGAGAGGAGGTTCAAGATACACAATTTGAAGAAGTAACGGGCACTTTTATTATTTTATGTTTTAATACACAGCACATCCCAAATATGCACAGAATATCCATTGAGAGTTCAACTATTGATTCTTTAGTACCGTCATTTCTGTGCGGTACTTCAAGATTCCTCGATCTAATGGTTTCCTTTAAGATGGTGGAAATATTTTGATCTGCCAATATTTTATAATTTTTTCTATACGTGTGTTAATGCACCTTTGGATTATACATGGCCATTTTTAAGCCTTTGTTCTTACAATATCAATTGGAGACCCAAATCTTGAGTACTTTTTAAATGAAACTTGTCATCTAACTTGGCTGAAGTGAAACCTCCTGTAACAAGATATTGGCAGCTATGATGACACTATCTGTCACAATTGTCAACCAAGTGTCACCAACTCAAGAAATGACACAGCAACCACATCTTGAATATTATCAAGCTAATTAAACCTTCTAATTTGTACCAATGGTGTAAAATAATGGTGTTTTTTTTTTTATTCTTAGAGATCTCTCTTTTAAATCCATTGTTGTGATTTATTATAGATGAATAATATTTATTTTAAATCCCCTCATTCACTATATACTACCAATTTGCTGAGAATAATTTTCATGGTGTATTTTGCACAAGTTTTCAATTTCTTTTATAAATAAGAGTGCAATGATGCAACAAGTTTGTTATTATAATTTTTTTAATGATTATATACATTTCTTTTCCTCAATATATGATGATTTCAATGACTTACTTCTACTCTTTTTTTTTTTTTGCTATTGTATCTATCTTGTGCATTATGCCATGAGTGAATTTTTCAATGGAAACTTTGGACTGTTGACTCAGATTTTATTAAAAGTGCAGATTTATTATTAAGAAAATCTTTAACTTGTGGAATAGTTTTAAAAATATATATTTTCAATGTTAGTATGATTCAATTATTATCTTCTGAGGAAATCTTCTGAAATATCAGTGAATTTTCAATGAAACTCTGCATGACTATTGACCATAATAGAATTTAGTGCTCATATATATATATATGGATTTCTTTTCTTTTTTTTTAAATGTCTTAAGAAGAATTCATCCTGGGTAGTTGGTGTTGTATGCTTTCAGGAATTCTCTGATTATATATCTTACAATTTTTTTAGATTTTAAAAACTTTCCAACATAATTGTCTCCTCTTGAAAAAAAAAAAAAATTCTGAAGTTAAATGACCCTCTCACAAGTGAATTTACAATGAAAAAGGGTATGTATGACCAGAATATATTATCTATGCAAGGCTATTTTATGGGAGAATAAATGATATATTTATAAATATTGTTTTTTTTTTTTCTTAAAGATATGTTATTTATCTCTTAGGGGATTTAAATGAATGTATAGGAAAGAATGTAGAAAATCTCTTTGTAATATAGACTTGTAGTGTACACAGGTTTGTTGGTTTCTCCTCTGCACCATTTTGAGCAACTATATCAACTATTGAGACTTCAGCAATTAATTATATTTTGTAATTTTATTTTTCTTTTTATTTATAAATTTTATTATATGTAAATAAAATTTATAAAGTCATCATGAATTTGCTTTTATTTTTTCTTTTGGTTTCTTACCACCTTGACTACTCTTATTGATTGCTTCTGGAAAACAAGTAAGGTTTAGCTAAACCAATGACCTGATATAAATTGCTATTGACTTGTTACCATTTCACTTCAAACCATTTTTTTTACATTTCCTTGAGGTGTCAAACACCATATGATGTTCCCGATGTCAATAACCTTCCCCTACCTGCTTCAACATGTAGTTAGACATGCCAACGACAAACAATACTAGTTAAGAAAAAGGCATCTCCTTATCGTGCAACTGAAAGTTGCTGATGGCTTGCGCCAGCTATCGGAATAAATAACAACTATTCTCGTTGATTTTTAATTATTCCAGAATTGGCCAAATACCCATTCTTGATTAATCAAGAAAAGCTAACCATGGACGCATTTTGGGCTGTTGGCCCTCATCAGCGTGGTGCAAGCTGTACCTCAACGACCAAAAAAAGAATTTGGTCATTAAGGCATCCTGAAAAATCATGAAACGGGTAGTTAAGGCCAGAATTGCGTGAGAACGCTACACAATGTGAAAAAATAGTACAAATGTGATATTGTACTGGGATAAGGTGCATAAATTAAGAAAAAGGCATCTCCTTATCGTGCAACTGAAAGTTACTGATGGCTTGCGCCATCTATCGGAATAAATATCAACTATTCTCGTTGATTTTTAATTATTCCTATAATATATCCCAGTACAATATCACATTTGTACTATTTTTTCACATTGTGTAGCGTTCTCACACAATTCTGGCCTTAACTACCCGTTTCATGATTTTTCAGGATGCCTTAATGACCAATTTTTTGGTCGTTGAGGTACAGCTTGCACCACGCTGATGAGGGCCAACAGCCCGAAACGCGTCCATGGTTAGCTTTTCTTGATTAATCAAGAATGGGTATTTGGCCAATTCTGGAATAATTAAAAAACAACGAGAATAGTTTATATTTATTCCGATAGATGGCGCAAGCCATCAGCAACTTTCAGTTGCACGATAAGGAGATGCCTTTTTCTTAACTTATGCACCTTATCCCAGTACAATAATATCACATTTGTACTATTTTTTTAAACAATACTAGTGTTTATGGGATATCTCTCTCTTAGTTAGTTTCCTTTATTAATGTCTCTCTTCAAAACCTGCCACTTATTCTGGAATCATCGTAAGAAATTAAGCACATTTATAACATAATATTATACCAATTGTAGCTAAGGACATCTCTAGGTTTAATAATGAAAATGGTGACAAATTTTGATTCTACTCTTTTTTTTTTTTTTTTGTGATTAAAAATTGATTGTGAAAAAATAGTAGAAATTTGATATTGTACCGGGATAAGATGCATAAATTATGAAATCTCCTTATCCTGCAACTAAAATCTATTGGAATATCAACTATTCTCATTATTTAGATTATTCCTGAATTCCTTTTTCATAAAAATGTATTACCAATCCACTCCCAACAATCTAATGGTTGCTAAGTTGGTAGGTTTTTTTATCAGGATCGCCTATAATAAATATTCTTCTTTGCTTTTACACAATTTGACAAAATCAATAAGGTATCTAGGTTTTGGTTTCTTTTTATATTATTTTATTTCTCGAGCTTTCAGGCTAACATGCTCTTTAACATGGAGATCCAGAAGTACAACTTCAAGCCAATTATAACATGCCACATACACCAGGTGTGTTATAATTGGCTAGAAGTTGTACTTCAGGGTCTCTGTGTTAAAGGGCATGTTAGCTCGAAAAATAAAAGAATTGTAAAAAGAAACCAAACCTTAGATTCCTTAGTAATTTTTTCAAAGGATCACCTATGTCACAAAAAGTGAGACATGCTAAACCAAAACTGATAGTTAACCCTAGCTTTAACCCTTTAAGCGCCGAGGTAACGATCCATCGTTACCCTATAACGTCACCAGGAGCGCCAGGGTACCGATCTATCGTTACTTCCTTGTAGGGCCCCTCGTGGGGGAGGGGGTGGTGGCTGGCTATTTTTATCACCTCCCTTCTCACTTCTGGGCTTGTCTCTACACGTTAGCTGTGTTTTTATCTCCTTTGTCTTGCGATTTCCTTTTTTTATTTTTAATTTTTTAAAAATGGCTTCCGGTTCAGAATGCTCTGCATTTTCTGAGGACACTGAAGTTTATTCTTTGTCTTCTGAGTTTGAAGAAAGTGTTGAAGACACTTTTGAAGATGAATTTTCTGATGAAGAAGTGGATGAAAACCAGCCAAGTCCTTGGGTAAGAGTTTATACTCCATTTTCCACATCTAAAACGTTGACTTTTGGAGAAGTTTGTGGCCCACAGCACCTTCCCCCCTCTATTATCCGGCCTATTGAATACTTTTTGTTATTCATAACAATTAATTTGATGAAGGAAATTGTGGCTTTTACCAATAAATGTGCCCAAACTTTATTGGCAAGCAATAGGGACAAATTGCCTCTATTTTCTAGGAAGCTGGCCTGGAAGGACACTACCTTGGATGAGATGATGGCCTTTATTGGAGTCATCTTCAATATGGGCAATGTGAAGAAGAACCAAATCAGGGACTATTGGAGCAAGAATGAACTTTTAGAGACGCCCTGGTTTGGTAAAGTTATGTCTAGAGGGAGATTTGAGTTGCTCTACAGCTGCTTTTCTCTGATTGATGACTCCAACCTGGTTCCAAGTTCTCATCCTGATTACAACCCAACTGCAAGATTTGAGAAGCTCATAGAGCATGTGAACAACAAGTTTATATATTATTATAAGCCTACTCAAAATCTTACAGTTGATGAGAGCTTGGTGTGCCTAAAAAACCGAACTCGTCTTAGACAATATATGCCCCAAAAGCACCATGGTCGATTTGGAGTCAAACTGTGGATGCTTTGTGAATCTAAAACTGGCTATTGTCTGAGAATGAAGCCATATAAAGGGAAATTATCTCCAATTATCAAGTCCCTTTCCTATGATGTTCCAATGAATCTGCTCCAGGAATCCAGTTTACTTGGAAAAGGTTATCATTTGATAACTGACAACTTTTTCACCAGCATCAACCTAGCCAAGGACTTACTGGACAGTCATACTTATTTGACTGGTACTATAAGAACTAATAGGAAAGGACTTCCTAAAACCTTAAAAAGTGCAAAATTAGGTGTTGATGAATCCCTTTATATGGTAAATAATAATCTACTGGCCCTGGCTTACAAAGAAAAGAAGAGCAAACCTCCAGTGAAGTTTCTCTCAACATTTTGTGATGCTTCTTCTGGCAAAAAGAAGGTGTCAGACCAAAGAGACTACCCACAGATGAAAATATGCTATGATAGCTACATGGGAGGGGTAGATCTCAATGATCAAATGTTGTATACATATATGGATGAAAGAAAAGGAAGAAAATTTTATAGAAAGGTGATCCTCAACATCTTCCACAGGGCTTTCCTAAACTCCTTCATCCTATATGAACAGCATACCAAAGACAACCCCAAGCTTTCTAGAAGGGCTTTTAACTATTCAGTAATAAATGAATTAGTTAAAAATCACTTGAAACCTCCAGTACTGCCTTCAACAAGCCAGGAAGTACTCGAAAAACTTCCAGAAAAGAGAGAGAGTAGATGTGTGGAGTGTACAAAAGAAGGCCTGAAGCGGAGGTCTAGAACCATATGTTCAAAGTGCAAGAGAGGCTTGCATCCAGTCTGTGCTTTTAAACACAAGTGTTAGCTTTGTAAATAGCCTTGTATATATCTAAAATTCCTTTTTATATTTGTAAAACCTTATTTTGAAAAATTCAAGTCGATTATTCAATTAATTATAATTAACCCCCAATTAAAAAATTAAATACTCATTTCAGTATAATAAAATCAGATTGTTGTGTTGAGAGAGGAGTCTGGATTATATTACACTTTACAGAACACTTCTATCTATCATATTTATTTATTTATAACATTTTTTACTTAACAACTACTTGATCATCAGTTTAGGCTTAATTAGTGTGGTCCTGATAGTGATAGTTAGCATTCGGGCCCTAGAGCTTAAAGGGTTAAGTATTGATTTCATTAAATCTGCTTTTTTTTTGAATATTTGGAAGGATAAAATGTCATGCCAAATAGTAACTGTAAAACTTTGTTCAACAATAACAAACTTTTGAAAAATGACATCTTTAACTCTCCAAGTGGATGGATATAATAATGATGTTTATTTATGGATGGTTGCCAGGATAATGAAATTAGAGCCTTTGATACTCATTTTTCTCACAAATGTTTGTTTGAAAAAAATACAAATATGATATGTGGTGGTGTCCAAAAAAGTTGCTCCATGGAAATTGGGGTGCCATTGCCCCATAAATAGGATAAAATAAATATTTTAGCTACTGCCATTTAACTATTAGATTTATATGAGTAAATATAGAAGCGGTGGGATGATTATCTTATTTTGAGCGAAAAGGTAAAATATTTAGTGAAACATAAAAATTGGCTAATCAGTTGCTTCATATTGGTGGTGGTGTCTTGTCCTCCATAGAATGGGAGGTGCCATTGCCCCGTTAGTCAGCCACATTTCAGAGTTCCCTGTTCACGGTTACCGTAGCGGCTCGGGGCTCATGACACCGTACTTCGCCCTACAGGGCAGTCTCTTACTTGTGCTGCTTCTCCTGCCTACCATGTAGAGGACTTCTGGGCAGGACAAATATTATATTATACTGGGATAAGGTGCATAAATTAAGAAAAAAAGGCATCTCCTTATTGTGCAACTGAAAGTTGCTAATGGCTTGCGCTATCCATCGGAATAAATATCAACTATTCTCGTTAATTTTTAATTACTCCAGAATTGGCCAAATACCCATTCTTGATTAATCAAGAAAAGCTAACCAGTTGATATTTATTCTGATAAATGGCGCAAGCCATCAGCAACTTTAAGTCGCACCATAAGGAGATGCCTTTTTTCTTTTCTTAAATGTTTGTTTATTTATTTTCAGTTTTAGCTTGTAAGTTTGCTTATTAACCCTTAACTGGACGGGTGGATTTTTCTTACGTAACTGGACAGGTTGGGTAGATTCAACCCACCTATGTAACTTTATGAAATAAGCGCTAAATAATGATTGAAATCAATATTCAAAAAAATATTTAATTAATAAATAGTTAATATACAGATTTTGACTTTTAAAAATTCAGAATATAATCTATTTACAGTTTTCATAAATTATAAAGAAATGTTTTTGCAAACTCTTAGTTGACATACAGAGCAAAGGGTTTTTATTTTTTACTGCGTTTTTTGATGGACATTTGTATCACCTTTTTAGAGTATCAGATTGTTGTGGCATCGTAGTTTCACTTGGTTTACTTGAACCATCATTTTTCCTGAATTGTCGTCTGCAATTCCAGTGGGAGAGAAATGAGATTGGTGTTGCCAGGTGTTCATCAGGTAATGCTCTCCCAATATCACCAATAAAATGACTCCTTTCTTTTTTACCTTTTTTAATCAATATGATTACCGGTTTTTCTTCTTTTGGAACATAGGAGACTAAAGTGGTTGTTCCAGAGAAACCAAAAATAGAGGTTCCTGATTCTCTTTTAGGGTGCAGTTGAAATTGTGGTGAATCTAAGGTTTGTTCTTTCTCATCGTTCCTAAATATGTAAGGCCATGTTCTTTCAACTTATCAACTAATTCTACTGAAGTGAATCAATTGTCTGCTGGAATATTTCTTCCAAAGTGTGGTTGACTAATCTCTAAAACATATATATTTTGGGTTGGCAGGGATAGTTCTCTCTGTTGACTTGATTGATAATTCTACTTATCCAAAGAAAGAAGTGTTATTTTATAAAAAGGAAGCTAAAAATAGCGGAAGATAGAGACTCAAGTATGAGACACGAGCTAACACTGACGTGAAAAATTCTCACGCTTCTGGACGGGCTGGGCAGAATCCGCCCACACATGCTAATTTAACCCCCCTCCCAAAACTGAAATTTATGAACGATGGATGGAAAATGTTTGTATCACTGTAAAATTAGAATACACAAAATCTGGTAGCTCTAGGTAAACGAAAAATATATTTTTTCCTATATTAAGTTTATGCATGGGTAGAATCTACCCAACCCGTCCAGAAGGAATCAGCACTCCCATGAAATTTGAGTATTTTCTGATGATTCTACCCTTATATAAAAACCTAAAGAATACATTTCTGATTCAGAAGAGACTATTGTAGCATTAAAGGATAAACCACAATTTCTAGCTTCTATAAATCGCTGTGTATTCCTGTTTATAAACCCTTCATGCAATTCTTATCTATTTTCTAAGAAGTTTGGATCACAAATTCATCTACAAATTAATTATAGATTTATAAAACCTATTTTGAGATGTTTTTAATATAAATATTCTTAGAAATAAAAGGTAATAAGACCAAAATTATAAATACTGTATGATGTTTCAGTAACTGTTGTTACAATCATCAGACAAAAGACTGAATCGAAGTCTATCAAAAATGATAAGGTACAATTTGGATTATATATTAGAAATATGATTCATTAGCTTGCATCTGTTATGAGAATTCAAAACTATTATAGATGCGTATTGTTTGTTTTTTTTAAATTAAACAATTTTCATTGCAGTAAGGGCATCAGAAAATTGTTTAATTTTTAAAAGAATCAACAAAAAGCTTTATTAAGACCTTTTAGTCTTATACAGATTCTCCAAGCAGAAATGTAGGATACATGCAGGAAAAAAGCAATAGTACTTAAAGATAATATGAAATTCATATATAGGAAAAATTATATAAAGACAATCAAGCTAATAAATAGATTAGTCTGGGTAAATTGGAGGAAAGGAAATTTATTATACCTGGATTTACCACGGATTCACCGCAAATGAAGATAAATATAGCAAAAGCTAATCACAATCAATATATATATTGAGATAATGAAATTTATACATTAAAATTAAGACAACAACAAAAAGCCTTTATTTAGGGTCACTGACCCTATACAGGATTCACCAGAGGTATGCATAAGAACAAAGCAGTGAGACAGGAAACAACGATATAGACAGAAGAAAAAGGGGGGAAAAAAGAGAAAAAAAAAATAAGAAAGAGAAAGAAGGAAGCAAGAAAAACAACACAAAAAGAGCAGCAGTAAGAAAGTGAGGAGTGAGTGTCACTTGGCCTTCTTCTGAGATATGGACTTGTGGAAACCATAAAACGCCGTAGCAATATACTTATTCTGGGTCATATTGTCAATTCTATAAAATAATCCCTTGCATAAATATTGAGCAAAATCAATCATTCCTCCAGGGAAGAGTGTCTTCTTCAAAAACATTACAATCATTACATTTAACTCGTGTTCTATTGGCGTGTCATTATACCAGGTTTTCTCCTGTAGAAGGGCGTCCGTGCCCGAAAGCTAGAGAACAATAAAATGTTTTTTGAAGAAGACATTCTTCCCTGGAGGAATGATTGATTTTGCTCAATATTGTCAATTATTGATGGAAGTGAAGCACAGAGTTGCCCAGTTTTGAGCATAAGGGTTCTTCTTTCAGAGCAGAGCAATCAAAAATATAGTGAGTGATTTAATTTTTTAGTTTTGAATTACAGAAGGTACAAATCGGGTCCTCACCGCAGAGCATCTTGGTGTGGTTTTCTCTAAAAAAACTTGAAAGTATTCTAACTTGTGCGAGTAGTCTTACAACCGGGAAAGGAAAATCCCCTAAAAGGTATCCCTCTGTCATGAAAGATATGTGAATGTCTTTGTAGTGAGAGTATAGCTTAGATTTATCCATTCTTGTAAGGTTGTTTTGTATAGATTGGTCTGCCGCTGTTTTTAAGATCCCTGTAATCGCGCTCCTCAGCGTTTCAGGATCATCACGGGAAACAAGTGCAGGGGATCCATTATTGTTAAGCAGATTGGTGAGCTTTTTAATGAAACTGATGGGTGTGCCCGAAGCATTAGACAGTTCCCGTGTTCTATTAAAACATATACGCGGCAATCTGTCACTGCTCATATTCAACACCCGCAGCCAATACTTCAGGGTTAATTTTAAAGCTGTTACACTCAATGAGATACGACCGGTTTCTAATCTGATTATGTAGCCTGGAGTGCATCTGGGCAGATTCAGGAACCTACGGATAAATATGTCTTGTATACTGTCCAGTAAGTCTTTATGCTCTGTTGCCCATTAAAATTAAGACAATTGACCTCATAAACAGATTTGAAAGGGTAAATCCGAGGAAGAATTTTAAAAAGAATCATACGCGTCTATAATAGTTTTGAATTCTCATATTAGAAATAAAAGGTAATAAATCCAAATAAATAAATTCAGAATGAAGATTCTGTCTTTTTTTTGATGATGTTAACATTGCTGTTACCAAAATGTCACACTATTTATTTGTGTTTGGTCTTATTACCTTTTATTTCTAATGTATAATCCAAATTGAATATTCTTTTTAAAAAAATTGTGTATAAACCAATATACAGTAGAACCTCCCTATAAAGGACACCTAATTGCAGAGCCAAAGTGTCCTTTAGGGAGAGGTATCCTCTTACCGGAGAGTTGCTAAATAGTAAAAATGGTAATTTTCAAATGAAAACTGTCCTTTGTAGAGAGGTGTCTTCTAGCGTGGGTGTCCTCTCATGGAGGTTCTACTGTAATATGCCAAAAAATTATCAGAAGCAAATCTTTCTAGATATCTAGAAGCTTCGATGTGGTTAAAGGAAGGCTCTGTTGATGTAAAGAATTTGTAAAGCATTTTTAGGGCTTCTTTTAAACATGGTAAATGTAGGATTAGTGTTTCATCTTTTAGAAAGAAGTAAACTTGTGGATAAATGATATCTCGTGGAAGTCTCAAACTTCACCTCTCAACATATGCTGTAGATAGCTCCCAACTAGAAGAAACCTCCTCATGAAAAGAGTAGAATTTATCAGAAATGGTAAGTAGATGTATATAATGAAATATTCATACTTAATATAAACATTAAGATATGTAAATGATCAATTTTCTGAAACTTTAACTAGAATATAAGTGCATAAAAAAATAGTCTTTTTTTATTCATGAAAGTGTATTTGAATAGCCTCGTATTGTATCATTAATTAAAGGTACAATCAAACCTCTTTAATTCAACACCCCAAGGGATCAGAGCTTTCGGTTGAATTAAAGGAAGTGTTGAATTAAGGTTAGATGATTAGCTAATCATCTAACTAGCTAAAATAATATATATATTTTTTATAAATAGCTTTGTAATATAAATTAATGATATTAATTGAAACCATTGTGTGTGTACTTTTTTATATTTATTTTTTTATTTTCATGATTAACTTTTAGTATCTGGGACAAAATGGCAATAATACATATTTTTGAAACAAATAATATTTTATTCCAATTGTGTGTGTGAATAATAGTTTAAAGAAAATAAATATGGAAAATAAAAAGAAAATTAAAAAATATTATTTGAAAAGAATCAAGATTTAAAAAAAAAATATTTTATAGATGTCTGTTTTTTCTCTGAAATCCTATTCAGGGTGTATTCAAGATAGTCTATTTTTAAAAGACATGCATGCCTTTCTTCCTCAGAAATGTCTTTTAAATAACAAAGAGTTTTTATTGTATTAAAGGCATCCACTGCTGCTGCAGGTGTTATTGATGTTTTGTTTAAATCTTTTTCTGTTGGCTCTACCTCTTCATCTTCTTCTTTTCCCATTACCTCCTTTACAATTTCTTCAATGGACTGTTCCCCAGCAACTTGCACATCTTTATCAACTTCCAAGAAGTCAATATAGTTGACATCAATGGCTTGATGTTTTTTTAATGCCTCAAAACATCCGTTCATTTCTTCTTCAACAACTTCTTCCATTGCTTCATCCATCACAAATCCTGAATGAGAAAAACAATTTTTTATTGTGGAAGAACTAACCCCAACCCATGCAGCCTCTAGCCAGCTAATTGCAAAGAGTAAATGTACTTGAGCATTTTTTTTCTTCCATGCAAGTGAGAAGATACGTTATCATTCGTTTCCTATATTGGTCTTTTAGGGCTTTAATGATACCCATATCACAGGGTTGTAATGCACTTGTAGTTAGGGCGGGCAAAAATCTTATTTCAATGTTCTGTAACCTTTCAGGTATTTGGTGGGCTGGGCAATTATCTAAAATTAATAAAATTTTTCTTTCTCTTCTTTTGAATATTTGGTCCAATTTTTTCAGCCAATCCGTAAAAATTGCCCCAGTCATCCAGGCTTTTTTATTAAAATGATAATTTGAGGGAATATTCATGCCATGGAAGCATCGTGGTCTTCTATATTTCCCAATATAAAGTAAAGGCAGTTTTTCACTTCCATCCATATTACAGCATACCAACACTGTAATTCTCTCTTTAGACTTCTTACCCCCTTCACATTTCTCGGGGGGTCGGCGGAAGGCTGGTTAAACCGTTTGGTTTTCGACCACTAGGACCCGGGTTCGATTCCCGCATTGGACACTTTTTTCTGTTTAAAAAAAAAATGCTCCAATGGCCCCCGATTCTTGCAAAAGTCCAACCCCACCAGCGAGTGCAAGTAACCAAACGGGGCTCTGGCATTTGTAAGTGCAAAGTCGAACTGCTTTTCACATGTGTAGACATGTGGTGCGCTTACAGTAAAAGCAGTCGCTAACTACCCACCATGATTATCATGGCCTGTACCATGTGTACTAGGGATAAGCAAAAAAAAAAAAAAAAACATTTCTCACCTCTGATAGTCATTGTTTGATTAGGCAAAAGTTTATAAAATAACCCTGTTTCATCAGCATTGAAAATGTCCTGTGGGCTGTATTTACCTAAAAGTGAAGGAATAATCCCACCTTTCCAAGTGGCTACACTATTGGCATCCACACTTCCAGCTTCTCCATGAAGTCGTTTAAAAGCAATATTCCTTCTGGCCTTAAACTTTTCTAGCCAGCCATTGCTAGCTTCAAAATTATCTTGACCCATTTTCATGGCCAAGAGTATAGCCTTTTCTTTCAAGATATTGCCATTTATGGCAAGTTTCATGGCATTTGCCTGCCTTATCCAATGAGAAGGATTGATTTTTTTTATGCAGTGTAATTTTTTAAACCTTTCATTGAATCTGTTATTTTTATTTATTCTGTATTAATACATATTTAATTGTTAGTTTTTAATTGTTTCATAAAATAATTTTAAAAATTAATTGCAATTAATTTAATTTCAATTAATTCAATTGCAAATTGCAATTTAAAGAATAATTGCAATTGATTTAATTGCAATTAATTTATTAGCAATTAATTTCTTAGTCAATTAACAATTTAATTGAAAAATAATTTTTTAATGCCCAACACTGATATATAGTCACGAGAGTCTTTCCTGATCAGTCAGTTCATTGGCCGGCCGCCTCTGTCACGGATGCGCGCGCACAGGGAGGTCACGTGCTCGCCGGCAGCCAACGGGCTCGCGCCGCCGGCAGGGGGGGGGGGGGGGGGGCCATTACATCACTCAAGGTCACCTACGCGCCAACGATGACACGTGATCGTAGCCGTCCAATAGGAGGGCGCCGGCCATCCGTGACAGAGGCGGCCTATGACTGATTGATTAGGATTAGGATATGCATTTATTTAAGGCGCCAATTTATAATTATAACAAATAGTATTTGAATAAAAACATTCAATCGGGTAAAACACGGGCGTTGCCGGGTCATTCGGCTAGTATATATATAAATATGAAAAACAATAGAAAAAAAAAAGATAAGTGGGTCAGGTGTTGATATTAAAAATAAAGAAGGCATCTCCTGACCACGAGCACATGTGCTTTTTAGATGGCGGAGCGCCATCTAGTGGAGCAAAAATAAACTAAACGTTTATTTAGCTTGCTCCGTGATATTTGGCCAACCCAATTTCTTGACAAATCAAGGAAAGTCATCCACGAACGCGTTTCGCACTGTTGGCGCTCGTCAGCGTGGAGTAGACTGTAACCACTGCGACCAAAACGTTTTTTGGTCCCAATGGCTTCTTGAGAAATCAAGAAATGGGTATTTTAGGACAAATTTGCGTAAAGACGCTTAACACATGAAAAAACAATAGAAAAAAAAAAAAAGATAAGTGGGTCAGGTGTTGATATTAAAAATAATATATACATATTCATTTATATTAATTGCACATAAAAATAATCAATCAAACTTTATTCAGCGACATTAGATTTATTGCAAAAAGTATTATTTGTAAAATAGAAAATAGAGTAATTAATAAAAATTTATCCTGTGGGCCGAAGCAATAAAAATTATTTTGGGCCTAGTAGTCCGTTTTAAGTTGTTTACTCTGAGGTCAAACTAACATATATATTTTTGTTGAAATAGTTAATCGTTAAAACAAATTTGAGTGATGTGGTGGAATCTTATTCCAGGAATTTGTTGCCTTGTTGCATCCGTTTCAATTCCTTATTACGGAATTCCTATATATCATCGTCTGCGATACAAGACGGTAAATATTTTAGGAAGAATAATATTTCTGTGTCCAGATCTGTAACTTGGCGATGTAAACAATCATTTTACTTGTATGAAAAGGGATATTTGTTATTTTTATATAAATGCAAATGTATCTTAAAATCAGGATTTAAATATTGTCTTCCGTTTGTGAAAAAAATGACAAATATTGTATACACAAACACTCATAAAATTTGAAGAATGTTTTATCAACAAATTAGTAGTGTCTTTTTAACCCATAAATTTTAAAAATATAATTTAAGCCGTATTGGTTTTTTTTTTTTTTTGCAACACTTTTATCTAATGTGCATAACTTACCATTAGGGTCTCTCTTTCATTGTTAGATTGCCGAATAGGAATTAGTTGTTTACTTTTGCAATTATGGGAAGTAGGAAGATATGCTCTTGCAAGCTTTAAACATTGAGGGGAACCCTAGTTATTATTTGTATAAAATCTCATAATTCACTAGGGAAGCAAAAATTATTTCTAATTATCAATAGTATTCAATATTTTTATGCTGATTTGTGCAATAAATTGTACTTTTTTGAAGAGTGGAAAGTCATTATTTAGGGATCAATTATTGTCTTCTTAAGTCTCAATTACTGTTGAACACAATTATATCATTCCCCCCATCGTATACTAACATACATTTGTTGTTGTTAGCGTCCATCAAGTTGACTATTGGTGACTTTATGTTATTCTCTAATTTTATCTGTTAGTGAATCATCACTTGCAGGTCATTAAGTGACCTTCCAGTATCCTTATTGATTCCTTCAAACCACTGTAGGTTTTTCCTTCTTCTTTCAATTTTTTCCAACATCTTTTCTCTAAACCATTTGCACTCATTGTGTCCAAAGTATGCCAATCTTTGTATGCCTATTTGAGATTCCAAGATATACCAAGATTAATTTCATTTAAAATTGGAACATTTGATCATTTATCTGTCCATTACATTCTAAGTAGCTTTCTCCAAGTCCACATTTGAAAAGCTTTAATTCTTTTTCTTTTTTCTTTTCTGAGAGTCCATTTCTCACATCCATAAGTGACCACAAGAACTACTGATGCCTCTACAATTTTCTTCTTTGTCTTGATGAAATGTCTTTATCTTCTATAATCTTGTCCAATTTCATTATTGCATCCCTTCCTAGTGTTTTTCTTCTTTTTACTTCCTCTAAGCAAACTCCCAACTTATCTATCCTGGATCCTATGATAGGTATAATTTTGGTCTTGCTGATATTTAATTTTAAACTAAATTTCTCAACTTACTCAATGATATATTTTAGGTCTTCCCTGTTTTCTGCTATATCAGTGTGGTGTCATCAGTGAAGGTTATTTATTCTCCTAATGTGTTTTTAGAGATTACCTCATGATATGTTCACGGATTTCTCACATCATTGGTACTGTGATTCCATTCCTGGAGAGACACACCAACCTTTTTTTTTATGCTTATCCCTAGTACACGTGGTACAGGCCATGATAATGGTGGTGGGTAGAAGTAGGTGAATGTTTTTACTGTAAGTGCCCCACATGTCTACACAGGTGGAAAGGCAGTTCGACTTTGCACTTACAAATGTACCAGAGGCCCCATTAGGTTACTTGCACTCGCTGGTGGGGTTGGACTTTTGCAAGAATCGGGGCCCATTGGGGGCATTTTTTTCTTAAATCAGAAAAAAGTGCCCAATGAGGGACTCGAACCTGGGTCGTAGCGGTGGAAAACCAATGGCTTAGACCATCCTTCCACCGACTCTCACTGACCAACCTAGATAGACATGACAATCATTTCCCTGCCTAAAAACAGGCCACACATGGCAAATATTCTTTGAAGGCAAAACACTTCCCCAACTACACAAAATGTCTGGCTTGTGAGATATCCCCGGAGCACAGTGCTGTGGACTAAACAATAAGATATCTACAACAGCAAGGCATCAATATACTAGGAGGTCTGTTGGTTTAAGCAATCAACTGATGGATTAGAAAAAAAAAATGCTATGTTCAGTGTAAACACATTGATCAAATTTCTGATTCATCACATTGGGAGATTTTTGGCCAAAACTACATCTCCAATTAATGCACAATGTAAACAAACCACTTTTAAAAAGATAGCATTAAGAATTAAATAATAATGTTTTGAAGTTAAATAATCATAAGGTAATAAGACAAAATCCAAATAAATAAATCAACGTGTTGGTAACAGTATTGTTACTGTAAAGGTAGAGGCTGCCTGGCCGTCATTCATAGTTTTATGAAAAATAGACACTTTGGCCAGTTTTTTATTTTCTCAACGTTTCGACAAAAATCTTTTGTCTTCGTCAGGAGAAGACGTTGAGAAAATAAAAAACTAACTGGCCGAAGTGTCTATTTTTCATAAAAGTATTGTTACCATATTCAGACAAAAGTACTGAATGAGAAATTATACCGCAGCATGTTTTAAATTTCTCATTCAGTACTTTTGTCTGAAGATGGTAACAATGCTGTTACCGAAATGTCACAAACTATTTATTTATTTGAATTTGGTCTTATTACCATGTGTATATAATCTATTGCCTTATCACATGAGGTTAAATAATAATATATAAAAAAAATTGTTAATGAAATTTTCTTATTGACGTATAAACACAAGGTAATAAGACCAAATCCAAATAAATAAATAGTGTGTAACTGTTTTGGTAACAGCGTTGTTACCATCTTCAAGCAAAAGTACTGAATAAATATTGACATATGCAGTGTAACCTCTTTAATTCGACACTCCAAAGGATCAGAGCTTTCGGTTGAATTAAAGTCAGTCAGGTGACAACATTTACTGCTAGTTTTCTTGGATAACCAGGAAAACCTCCCTGTAAAGGACAACACAGAGCCAAAGTGTTCTTTAGGGAGAGGTGTTCTCTTACCAGAGAGTTTCTTAACCCTTAACTGGACGGGTTGGGTAGATTCTGCCCATGCATAAATTTAATATAGGAAAAAAATATATTTTTCGTTTACCTAGAGCTACCAGCTTTCATGTATTCTAATTTTTCAGTGATACAAACATTTTCCATCCATCGTTTATGAATTTCAGTTTTGGGAGGGGGGTTAAATTTGCATGTGTGGGAGGATTCCGCCCAGCCCGTCCAGAAGCGTGAGAATTTTTTGTGTCAGTGTTAGCTCGTGGCTCATACTTGAGTCTCTATCTTCCGCTATTTTTAGCTCCCTTTTTATAAAATAACACTTCTTTCTTTGGATAAGTAGAATAATCAATCAAGTCAACAGAGAGAACTATCCCTGCCATCCCAAAATATATATGTTTTATAGATTAGTCGACCACACACACTTTGGAAGAAATATTCCAGCAGACAATTGATTCACTTCAGTAGAATTAGTTAATAAATTGAAAGAACATGGTCTTACATATTTAGGAACGATGAGAAAGAACAAACCATAGATTCACCACAATTTCAACCGTACCCTAATAGAAAATCAGGAACCTCTTTTTTAGTTTCTTTGGAACAACCACTTTAGTATCCTATGTTCCAAAAAAAAAAAGAAAAAAAAAAAAAAGAAAATCGGTAATCAGATTGATAAAAAATGTAAAAAAGAAAGGAGTATTTTATTGTTGATCTTGGGAGCGCATTGACTGATGAACACCTGGCCACACGTAATCTCAATTCTCTCCCGCGGAAATTACAGACGACAATTCAAGAAAAAATGATGGTTCAAGTACATCAAGGGAATC
>CP092865.1:170219227-170252926 GCA_030710605.1 Cordylochernes scorpioides | reverse complement strand
CCTTGTAATTCTGAAATTTGGCCCACCTGTTGAGGAAAAAATACTGGAGGCGCGCTAACTCTGATCTTCCCAAATGTCGGGAAAGGATACTGCAAGCCCTCGACTAGGATGTAAGGAGGGGGTCGGTGGAAGGATGGTCTAAACTGTTGGTTTTCGACCGCTACGACCCGGGTTCGATTCCCGCATTGGGCAATTTTTTTTCTGATTAAAAAAAAAATCTCCAATGGCCCCCGATTCTTTCAAAAGTCCAACCTCACCAGCGAGAGTGCAAGTAACCAAACGGGGCTCTGGCACATTTGTAAGTGCAAAGTCGAACTGCGTTTCATATGTGTAGACATGTGGTGCACTTACAGTAAAAGCAGTCGTCTACTTTTACCCACCATGATTATCATGGCCTGTACCATGTGTACTAGGGATAAGCAAAAAAAGGATGTAAGGGGCACTATTGAGAGAGATGTCACTAAAGCTCCCTGCAATTTATCCGATCTGTAAATGGTGATGACCCTAATAGACCATCGTTGTCAAAGCCAGTGCTTCTGTCCGCCCCAGCCTCGAGTTTGTCATAGCTAATAACGGACAATAACATTACGAATAAATTAAAACTCTATCATTTTGAATATTACTGTTCTAATGTTCATTTCAATATTTTGATATTGGCCCTTGCACTGAAAATATGTTTTAAGTTCTTTATTGTGGTATTTCACACTTTATCCCTGCTACACACAAACACCCTGTAGGTATCTATAATTTCGCACTTTCTTTTTAAACGTAGTTTTTTAAATTCTTTCATATTTGTTTCTTTCGAAATTTTTTTATAAGTGACTCTTTCGAAATTACCTTATGAATAGCAAAATATTTTCAATTTTTTATAAGGTTGTCCCAAAATTTCGTGTTTTTCTTAATACGTTGTTTATCATTTTACTTGGCGAATAATATTATTACGGCGAATACATAATACTATATAATATACTGCGGCCTGTAATTGTAAAACGACACTGGAAGTTACACCGCATGAGTTTCTTTTCAACGAAAAATTAAAATTTTATATCAAGGTGAAATATCGACTATTTCTAACCTTTTTGGATGAGGTATGAAAGGATGAATTATGAAGAGTAATGACGAACGGAAAAATAAAGGTGTCCAGGGACTTCCAGTGTCGTTTTACAATTACAGGCCGCAGTATATTATATTGTAAGTTACTTTATGTATCATTTACGAACGGAAAAATACGTCCAGGGTAGCCTAGTGGACATGGCATCTGTCCGGTAAGCGGAACATTGTGGGTTCGATTCCCATCCCTGGACACTTTTATTTTTCCGTTCGTCATTACTCTTCATAATTCATCCTTTCATACCTCATCCAAAAAGGTTAGAAATAGTCGATATTTCACCTTGAAATAAAATTTTAATTTTTGGTTGAAAAGAAACTAATGCGGTGTAACTTCCAGTGTCGTTTTACATAATACAATTACTTTATACATAATACAAAGGCATTATACATAAAAGCGAATAATATTATGGGAAATAATATTGGTATTTCAAATTTTTCAAGTGTTTACGAACTTTTGGAACAACCTGGTATATCTGTTTCTTTGAAATTCTCATATAAGTAACTATTTCGTAATTTTATTATTAACATCCCTTTCGAAATTCCTTCTGCATTGAAAGATTACCATTACAAGTACGAATTACCTTTAACCAAATTTCTTATTCTCTATTGAATAGTTGTCCTCGAATAGTCCTTATAGATATGTGCGCACACATACAACTGATAAATCTCTCTTTGTTAAATCTATAAATATGAAACATATGAAGGTGTGTGTACAGATACGAATTATTGAAATGTACATATCGAGGTGTTACAATATATATATATTGCTTATCCCTAGTACACGTGGTACAGGCCATGATAATCATGGTGGGTAGAAGTAGGCGACTGCTTTTACTGTAAGGGCACCACATGTCTACACATGTGAAAAGCAGTTCGACTTTGCATTTACAAATTTCCCAGATCTCCGTATGGTTACTTACTATCGCTGGTGGGTTTGGTTGGGCTTTTTCAAGAATTGGGGGGCCATTGGAGCATTTTTTTATCAGGAAAAAGTGCCCAATGCGGGAATCGAACCTGGGTCGTAGCGGTCGAAGACCAACCGAGTTTAGACTATCTTTCCACCGACCCCCGTTACAATAATTTATGTTTGGAGTCTAACTGTAATCCAAAGGTCAGCCGGTTAAATTGACAGAGATCGAGCACAGTGAGAAAGGAGGAGGGGACAATGCTAATTAGGTTAGGTTGGGGTGAAAAACGCCGCTGATGAAGACCAGGGGAAGGAAAAGAAGAATAAAAAATAAATATTGGGGGCAGGAATCTGGAGCTTTAAGTAATTACAGTAGTGTTTACATAAACTAAGAACAACTTTACACAAAATCAATTTCGAGAAAAAAAATATTTAAAATTTTAATATGTGCCTTCAATCTGATTTCTTGGGATTTTTTAAAGATTAAAAACCTTGTTTTTTTAGCTGAACGTCTCTCGAACAACACTAGTGCCCTCTTGTGGAGAAATACAACTCTGTGGTATAATCGCAGATATTTCTGCTAATTATCATAGAGGTGGAGCATGTATTAGCACCTCCCCTTATATGGATGATTTATTTCAATGATTTTGTGTGGAAATCAGAATTATATATATTATTCCGTATTTTTTATAATTATTTTTAATGTTAGGATGCCAATTACACAAAATTTAAGCATCAATTTAGTTTTTTGAATCATAAAAACGCAAATTAAAAGGTGCGTATACACAGAAGACGTAATATTATGGCTATTTCCACAGGTTATACTGTATTAAATCGAATAAAGAATTATCTACACGAAATTTATTGAGATGCTGCAAGCGCGAATGCCAGCTATTAGTTTTTTAAAGGTACTACTAGTTAATAAAAGTCAATCGTTGATAAAAAAAAAATATTTGAATACAAAAACTAAAATCTAAAAGTTACTTAACTACGATAAAACTGGGCTAAGAACTTTCAAGCCAAAGATGCTTTTCCTTACGGCCCTATATAAAATGATATAATAAATTGAATAAAATAGCTCACACACAAGAGAACTTATTCAGATAATAAAAAGGTATTTTGAATTGGAAAAAAAAGAGAACTTTAATATTTATACATAAAATATTTTTCGAAATTACTTTAAAATCCAGAGTTTGCAAAACAATTAAAAATGAAATGTGAAGCTATTTCAATGGAATCTATTCAAATAATCTCTATTTACATACTCTAATCTGCGTTAAAACCCCATCTAGAATGTTTTCGAAATGTTAAAAATATTTTTGATATTTATTTATAACAGTTTTCTTATATTTTTATATTGAGCGAGCAGCAATAGTCTGTCTTCTTGTTAGTGCTGTTGTTGGACATTGAAACTAGAGTTTCTGAAATCAAACTTTGTTACTTGTTTGATTACCATTGTAGTGATATGATGGTTTATCAAGATCAAGCTGGTGGCATCTTTCTTTGTATATGATTGACTAGGAATGATTTCACATCTGTATTTTTGATATTCCTTTTCTGTTCCTTTATCCTTGTTCTAATGCTACGTCCAGTTTACCCTACATACAAGTACCTTTGTATCTGCTATTGCATTTATTACATTGTACGGAATAAATAGATTCTGTTATATATTTGACTTTATAATGAGATTTCTCAGCTACATATCTAAGTTTTAGAAGGGTTAAAATAGGTTTTAACATCATATATATGTAGTATGGTAAGATAATATGGTTTTCATATATCAATTTGATTCTTTGTACCAGTCCGTTTCAAAATAGGACGAGCGTAAGGCGGATTATTTTCAATTGAGATTCTTCCATTTTTAAATCTAGAATTAAACTCCAAAATAGTTGTTTATTTAAGATCGTTGTTAGGGAGTGATTGATATCCAAAGTTTCGGTAGATGATTTTTGAAGTTTGACGAAAAAACATTGCGAATTCTATTGATAAATAGAGCCGTATGTAAATGGTATGGAAATGAATGATCACCTGTAAATATTTAACTCATCTTTTCCAAGCAATTATACACCTGAGCGAATCCTGTGTAGGGCATAGGTTCCCAATAAAAGGGCTTGCTTTTGTTATTTATTTATTATCAGGCCTTTCATTTAGCAGAAATGCAGATTTTATGCTCTTACTAAGAATCGTCAGCGGGTCTCCAGCGACACCACGCAATTTCGCGAATTACGAAGAAAACGTAGATCGCGTACTTCGCCGCTGAGGAGATGATGGCGCGGTCCTCGAGATCAACCAGAAAGATCCAGAACTGTAGGTCCGGCGGCCGGCCGATTATGGAGAACATCCCTCGGATAACGGAGCGAACGGCGCTGCAGGACCAGTAGCGGTGGGCCTTTAAAAAAGTCTCTCTTCTAAATAATATTTATTAACTTAAGTATATTGAATTTTGGGTTTATAGATTAAAAGCGGGGAAAGAAGACCCTGAGCCAAATACTGGTCTGCTAGAAGGTCGGGAAAAGGCAGGGACGCCCACATACTTGGGGATGAAGGAGTGTAGAGGCGACTCCGCGTGGGGACTCTCGCGCCAGTGAACCCACTGACGGTGGGTCTGCCACGAGTTCTTGAAACTCTTGGGTCTTCGCTCTGTGTGTACGCGATTGGAAGTGTCCATGCCCGAGCTGTCATGAAAACCAAAGAGTACTCACAGCAGTAACATCCCCCCCCCCTCCCCCACCTTCGCGAGGTTCCCCGTGTCAACAACCTCGTACCTCAGAGGTCCCTGTCTCGTCGGCAGATGCAGATGCAGGGAGTACTGGGAGCTAAGGGTACGAAGGCCAAAGAGGAGGGGAGTCCTATTGGAGCGTAGGACGGGTTTAACCAAGTACAAACGAGAGACAGCAACCTGGCCAAAAAACTCTCGTAGACGCCTGTGGGCTGATTGGTCAACTCCATGGACCTAAACCATAAAGGCGGGCGAGAGGAGCCATACCAAATGGCCGCTCGGTGCATGGAGAATACACCAGTTCCTACTGGCCGGAAACTGGATGGCAGGGGTGCAGCTTCGGCTGCAGGCTTTCAAGCAATACTAGCTAAGGTAGCCATTCCATCCTATGATGTAGAGATTAAAAGATGAATGGCAATAAAAAATGAGGATATGTTACAATTTATACAATATTGTAGCAAAGTATTTTTTAGCAGCGTATCATTTTTTATGTTTATATTTTGCTACTCTGTAAACTTCCCTCTTTGCTTATCTTTTGTTTATCATTCATAGTTTGTTCTTGCCTTGAATAAATTTCTGTGCCATACTGAAGTTTGTCTTCCCTAATTTTCCACGTGGCAATATATATGGTCAAATATTTACATTTTTAAATCATTGACTTTTATTTTTAGCCCTTTCGATCACACTCTGTATGTAAATATGATCCTTTCCTCCAACACACGCTTGTACAGCGTTTAATCTTCAGGTTTAATAGTAATGAATTTAAACTATATCTGATAATATCCGAGAATGTTTAGTTGAGTCAAAATTCTCGAAACAATTTTCATGGATATTTATTTTTGCAAAAAAAAAATAGTTACATACTATTTAATTCTAAAATTATTGATATTGCGAACTTAAAAAGAATCATTATTAACTAGGGTTTTTGAACTCATATTAGTAATTTGTGTTTCACTTCTAATTTTAAAGAAAGTTTTAATCGTCCTTCTATAGGAGAGATAAATTAATTTAAAATGATATTAGTTAATTAATTATTAAATATATTAGATAAGAGATATAAATTGTCTTATAAATAGAAGCCTGCATTTATTATGTCTTATTCAATTAAGGTGGGAACTGGTTTAACGATCAGATCAAGATGGGCTGTTGACTACTAATTTACCTGTAGACAAAATTTACCATTTTTAATATCATTCTTGACCCCCCCCCCTCTCTTTCTCTCTTTTCCGCGGTGGGTCCCAGCAAAGACGACATTGTATATATATTTTATATACATGTATGTGATGATTTAAGACCATGGAATTATTGTAATATATCCAAATATGTAATACCACATATGTCAGCACAAGAATGTACATAACTTGCTATTTACTGTGTAACTATGAAACATCAAATAACATAAATCTGTACCGCTTAAGCCTGTAATAAAGTATAGCAACTGTACAGATAGAAGGAATGGAGAATTACAGGAGAAACTTAAGTCTGAAACTAATCAGGCCTAGTACGATTAGGAAACGAGGCTTAAGAACCTAAGTTTTACGGGGTCATGGCACTCTTGGCTGATGTAACTTCCCCCCCCCCCCCTGATTAGATCAGAAAGGGCAGTGACCTGCCTGGACCCGTGGAAGCTATAAAAGGAGGCTCCCAAGCCTAAGTAAGGAGTACGTTTTCTTCCGTCCGCGAGAGCTCTTGGTACACATCACATCAATCGCCAGGTAACCCTTCCCTGCCTGAATCCTCCTATTTCCATTCCTTCTTGACGACAGCCGCTTCTTCTGTGGAATCTCTGTTTGCTTATTTCATCTTTGGTTAAGCTGTGTTGCCTTCCCCACGACTGCAAGGTAGCGGTGACATCGAGGCTCATCTAGTATCAGGTAACACTGGTCTGAGAGGTCCCAAGATATCACATGTACAATTTTTATCTATATTTATCCTTATTTATAATCATCTTTTATGAAATTTCGAAACTATTGTAGACGCGTATATTTTTAAAAAGAATCATAGGCACCTATAATAGTTTCGAATTTTCATGGCGCGCTAGTGCATCATAATATAATCATATATATTCATATTTATTTAATTTTTTATTTAACCTTATATGAACGATGTAGTAAAGAAGTTTCAATCTCTCTCTCGCTCTCTCGAAGTGCCCCTGAATCTGCAGACCGGGCTGTTCGGTGTCGACCTTCATCCCGAGGCAATGACAAGTGTGGCTACCATCTACAAGTACCATCTTGGTCTTACGTTGGGTAACGCCAGCTACTTCATCGACCTGCCCACTCTGTGGGAGAGAACTCTCGCAGTCCATCGGTGGCGGAGTCTTTCCCAAGGTGGACGCTACCAATGACGACATTGTATATATATTTATATATATATGTATATCAATTATTTTATATATTTTCATCTCTATTTATTCATATGTTTATCATTATTTAATCTTATTTATTCAATTTCTTATTCAACCTTATATAAGCTTATATGAACGATGTAATAAAGAAGTTTCAATCTTTCTCTATTTATATGCACATATATCATTATATAATCTTATTTAGTTATATTTATTTATTATATTCTGTATTTCACCTTATAAAACCTTGCATATACATTATAATAAAGTAGTTTCTCTCTCTCTCTGTATGCACATATAATTTTATTTATCTATATTTATTTATTATTCTGTATTTTAACCTTATAAACCTTTATATAGACATTGTTATAAAGTAGTTTCAATCGTTCTCTTTATCACTATTCTCTCTCCTGGTGTAAAAGGTTTATCAGCTATGTGTAAATAATAAAAAGAAACGGGCATCTCCATTTGTTGAATTATTGCTTATTGAAGATAATAGATTGGGAATAAACTGTGTTAAGAAAAAGAATATCAACATCTGGGTAAAATCTACTTCTATGGTACCTGTACTGTATGAAAACAAGCGCTAGCATGTCCGGCAGCGAAAAAGTTCAATATGCAACAATTATATTATGATGCATTAGCGCGCCCTCTGTTATAAAAATTCGAAACTATAATAGACGCGTATGATTTTTTTTAAATGGTAGATTAAACTGGCGAAACCGATGAGGGGGTTCACCACTGATGAGCCAGGCCCTTCCATTACTTTTTCCATTACAGTAAGGGCAGTAGAAATTGTTAAATTTTTAAAAGAATCATACGCGTCTATAATAGTTTCGAATTTTAATGCAAAAATTAAATTTAAGCATGTTTTATTTGAATATTTATTCTTCCTCAGTTTCTTTACCTTTAGCAGGTTCTGGTCTAGTAGCGCCATGCCTGTCTATCCTGTGAATTCTTTAGTTCTTTTCAATCTTTCTTCCCATTCAGCCCAATTCTTCTTGTACCTACCGTTTTTGCAGATTTCTTTACGTATCTATTTTTACTTCAGAGTTAAAATATCCTAGGGTTAATATTAGATTTTTACAGAGAAGTATCTCGTCCAAGTCACGCCAAATTCTATCCTCTCGATCAAGAGAGAAAAATAGGAAGAACATGTCAACTCCACACAACTCTGTTGAATTCCTATTTTTGGGGCCTCAATATTTACAATTATTATTTTGTAGATAAATTGATTTTTTTTAATTCAGGTCCAATATACAATGCATTGATGTTGTAAAATATATTGTATAATTAATCGTTATTTTTAATTATTAAATCTCGAAACTATTATATACTCGTATGATTCTTTTTAAAATAAAACAAATTCTACTGCCCTTACTGCAATTATTTTTCCATTTGTTTTATTTTTAAAAGAATCATACGTGTATATAATAGTTTCGAATTTTTATAATGCGATATAGTGCGATAATGCATCATAATTATTAAATCTGTTTGTGTGTTTTTAATGTTCAGTGGCATGTATATAAAACGCCGATTTGTGAATATAATTCGCTCAGCATTCATCCAGATGAACATCAGATGCAGTTGATGTAAATATCACCAAAAACGATCGACGTCTCGTATTTTAGAGTTATATTATGAAGTTTTCTCTGGATTAAGAAAAAAGATCATTTTCAGTTTTGACAACAATAGCATTGGCTTCCTTTATACTAATTCCTTCGACACAAATCAAACCTTCTTCTACAAGTCTCATCTTGTGCTTTATTCTACCGACATCAACTTCAAATCCCTTATTTTGACCATCGTTGACTTATCAACTGTTAGATTCAATTGGTATTGTTTTCAACTGAAATTTGATTTACCATAAATTAGTTTCAATTGTTGTTAAATTTGACCATATTTAGCCTCACCGGTGCCTCTTGATTCGACCATGTTTGTTCTCATAATTTAGGTAGGATTCGACCATGTTTAACTCCAAATTTGACATGATTCTACCTTTATTAGTTTTAAATACCAATTTGATTCAACCAGCTTTGGAATCAAATGACGACTCATGCAATAACCTTTTAAATCAAATACTACCTGATTTAACCACATATAGAATAAAATACCAACTAACTCAACCATATTTAGAATCAAATGCCGCCAGATTCAACAGTTTTCATAATCAAATACCTCCTGATTCAACTATCTTCAGAATCAAATGCCGATAGATTCAACAATTTTTATATTCAAATACCTCCTGATAAAACCATCTTTAGAATTGAATGCCGCCAGATTCAACAATTTTTAGAATCAAATATCTCCTGATAAAACCATCTTTAGAATTGAATGCCGCCACATTCAACAATCTTTAGAATCAAATACCTCCTGATAAAGCCATCTTTAGAATTGAATGCCGCCAGATTCAACAATTTTTAGAATCAAATACCTCCTGATAAAACCATATTTAGAATTGAATGCCGCCACATTCAACAATCTTTAGAATCAAATACCTCCTGATAAAACCATATTTAGAATTGAATGCCGCCACACACATTCAACAATCTTTAGAATTAAATACTTCCTGATAAAACCATATTTAGAATTGAATGCCGCCACATTAAACAATCTTTAGAATCAAATACCTCCTGATAAAACCATATTTAGAATTGAATGCCGCCACATTCAACAATCTTTAGAATCAAATAACTCCTGATAAAACCATATTTATAATTGAATGCCGCCAGATTCAACAATCTTTAGAATCAAATACCTCCTGATAAAACCATATTTAGAATTGAATGCCGCCACATTCAACAATCTTTAGAATCAAATACCTCCTTATAAAACCATCTTTAGAATTGAATGCCGCCAGATTCAACAATTTTTAGAATCAAATACCTCCTGATAAAACCATATTTATAATTGAATGCCGCCAGATTCAACAATCTTTAGAATCAAATACCTCCTGATAAAACCATATTTAGAATTGAATGCCGCCACACACATTCAACAATCTTTAGAATTAAATACCTCCTGATAAAACCATATTTAGAATTGAATGCCGCCACATTAAACAATCTTTAGAATCAAATACCTCCTGATAAAACCATATTTAGAATTGAATGCCGCCCCATTCAACAATCTTTAGAATCAAATAACTCCTGATAAAACCATATTTATAATTGAATGCCGCCAGATTCAACAATCTTTAGAATCAAATACCTCCTGATAAAACCATATTTAGAATTGAATGCCGCCACATTCAACAATCTTTAGAATCAAATACCTCCTGATAAAACCATCTTTAGAATTGAATGCCGCCAGATTCAACAATTTTTAGAATCAAATACCTCCTGATAAAACCATATTTATAATTGAATGCCGCCAGATTCAACAATCTTTAGAATCAAATACCTCCTGATAAAACCATATTTAGAATTGAATGCCGCCACATTCAACAATCTTTAGAATCAAATAACTCCTGATAAAACCATATTTAGAATTGAATGCCGCCAGATTCAACAATCTTTAGAATCAAATATCTCCTGATAAAACCATATTTATAATTGAATGCCGCCAGATTCAACAATCTTTAGAATCAAATACCTCCTGATAAAACCATATTTAGAATTGAATGCCGCCAGATTCAACAATCTTTAGAATCAAATATCTCCTGATAAAACCATATTTAGAATTGAATGCCGTCACATTCAACAATCTTTAGAATCAAATATCTCCTGATAAAACCATATTTATTATTGAATGCCGCCAGATTCAACAATTTTTAGAATCTCCTGATAAAACCATAGTTATTATTGAATGCCGCCAGATTCAACAATTTTTAGAATCAAATATCTCCTCATAAAACCATATTTATAATCAAATACCTCCTGATTCAACCATATTCATAATCAAATGGCGCCAGAGAGAGAGAAGAGATTCAACCATATTTATAATCAAATACCTCCTGATTCAACCATATTCAGAATCAAATGGCGCCAGAGAGAGAGAAGAGATTCAACCATATTTATAATCAAATACCAACTAATTCAACCATATTTATAATCAAATACCTCTTGATTCAACCTTCTATAGAATCAGATGCCGCCAGATTCAACAGTCTTTTAATCAAATATTTCCTGATACAACCATATTTATATCAAATTCCGCCAGATTTTGGCACGTGTTTCTAAGGCCTCGAAGGTAGCCTTGTTCACCCCAATGAAGGCCGTGTAGGTGCCGTTTTTGGAGACGAAGCAGTGTGCACCAGGTTGTCACCAGGGAGCACTCTGACAGTTGTGGTAGCCAGAAAGGTTTCTTCAATAGTGGTGTAGGACCTGTCTTTCTTCTATTCTGAAGAGGCAGAATCTCTTTCTGCTGGCGGACCTTCGTGCCTGGAAGCTTGTTGGCCAGAGAGGAGCTCACCGCAGAGATGACTTTCGCGTTGCTGGTATAGAGCACCAACTTCCCCTTGGTGCGAAAAGACGTCCGGACGCCTTGTGGCAGGGTATGAACAGCCCTAAGGGCCTTCATGATGTCTCAAGGCTCAGCCTGCGGTTCGCCAGCAACAATAACAGCATGTGCAGCTGGTTTCTTAGCGTGTACAGCCTGATCCTCGAGGCTGTGAATTGGAGGCACTCAGGGGGCTGTCTTACTGTCTTGGAGGGAACAACTGCTTTGTTTGGAATTTTGGCTGGAACATTTGGAGTGGCAGCAGCGCTCTTCTTTGGAGCAGGAGCAGCGGCAGCAGGCAGAACAATATCTAAGACAATCTTCCTATTCGCTTTAGAATAAGAAACATAAGTCGGGAAGAAGAGCTTATTTTATCAGAAGACGATCGTGCAAGCTTACGGGTACAAAATTTAGCACCCGTAGCAGAGCGTCTTGCCCGGAAAACTTGTACAATTGTCCTCTTATAAAAGAATATCTTCTTTCTGACTTGTTTTCTTCTTCTATATAACAACATCTGTTTAGGCCATGGAATCTTTAGTGGAATCGTTGGGGCATCCTTGTTGATATCTTGTACCAGCCTTGTGAGTCTCGGCATCTTGTCGAGGGCCTTGGACATCCGCTTGACCTCATGGAATAAGTTCTTGCAGAGATTGCGTTTTCTATCCACCATCAATTTTGGTAGACTTAGGTGGCTTATTCTTCTTAGCGGTGGCCATGGCAGAAGAGCAGCGGGTCTTCATTAACCAAAGGCTGTAGCCGACTGAGATGATGGAGGAATATAAAGGAATTGCAAAGAAAATGACCATTTTGGAGGATTCCCAATGCGGGAATCGAACCCGGATCGTAGCAATTGAAAGACTAACGGTTTAGACCATCTTTCCACCGACCCCCCTCATATACACAAACATATATGAACGGATCAAGGCATTTTTATGGTGAATAGTCTTGAATATGCTAGTGCTCTTTCAAATAATGGGACAGTTTATTCTATTTTTATACATATTCTATTCCTGACTTCTTATCATAAAATGTCACAGAAATGGATGTATTAAGCCGTACTGACCGAATTAACGAGGTCCTGCAGCATATGACACAAGAAGTCCAATCCCAACGGCCAATTGGAGGTTCCAATTACCACGCCATCAATTGTGGCGTAATGGGATTGGCGATTGGTGGAGAGACAATTGGTCGCAGCCGATGTCTTGACTGGCAGGATCTTCCAACTTTAAAATATCCACAATTTAGAAAATCATCTCCGTTTTTATAGCCATTTCATTTATAGAAAATTGTATTCTTATATATGTAAATATATATATGTTGTAATACCTTGATAAAGGTTGGCGTTCAGCCAACGGAAATATTGGTAAATAAATTATATTTTGATCCAATATATGATGCTTTTTTAATTAAATATCTATTTTTATGTGAGTAATAGTTACCCAGAAATTATTTGAAAAAATAAAAATCAGGTAAAAAGTTTCTTTTAATTTTAAATTTACAAGATTTCGAGCAAATATACTGTTCTTCAACGGGCTGATATTCTATGTACAATCTCTAAATGATATTCATACAAAATAATTAAAAACTTTTGTTATTGGCATATGCTCTCGCGGGCGTGCATCAGAATGTTTCCAGCTAAAGATCTATTTATGGGTTGCTCTATTTTCCAAACAATATGCAAATATATCTCTCTCTTGCTGTAACACAAATTTCTAGAGCGGTGTACTATGTAAATATCTTCATTTCTATACAAAAGTATAGATTTTACATTTAGAATTATCGAATTTTAAAAGATCCATATATAGGAAATGGTAATTCCCTAAAGTATTACCGCAAAGACAAGCCTGTTTTAATATAATCGCGGAGATAAATAAAGCAAGGGCAAATTTAGGAATAATTAATTTATTATAAAGGAGGGTATTTACCTTTTAGTTCTCCAATAAAATTATATACAAGAGGTATTTATAGGGAGAACAACTTATCCCAAGGTAAAAATAATGAGAGTGGTCAGCCACCGAGGCGTCCCTATTTCCTTATTTGGCGATAATATTCCGAGAACCGCTCACACCTGTAGTCCCCCCGGGTTCCAGGGATGATTGACAGGTGTCCCATGGAGCTTCTTGTGACCGGAGTTTCAGAGCTACTTGACTCTACCGCTACTTGTGGAACTCTTCCATTTTACAGAAATAAATAATTATATTATTGCCTGCTTGTCCTCTTATTAGATATATATTTTTAGAATATTATTTTTCCATTTGTATAATAGTTAATATAAAATATTTTTATATCTACAGAATTTTTATAAAAACTTGTAAAATAGTATCCGATTATATTATAAAGTAAATAAAGTTTCCAGGGCTAAGTTTCTTGTGCAACTTTTTATTTTCAAGTTTTCGGACTTGTCAGTTCTTCAACAGAAGTATTACGCTAATAATTCAATAATAAATTCTATCATTAATTTATTAACGTGATACTCCTGTTGAAGGACTGACAAGTCTGAAAACTTGAAAATAAAAAGGTGAATAAGAAACTTAGCCCTGGAAGATTTATTCATTTTATAATATTATAAATCAGGGGAAAACGTCTATTTATAATCAAGATTTAAAAAATGAGTATCCGATTATATTTAACTCGTGTTCTATTGGCGAATCTTTATACCAGGTTTTCTCCTGTAGAAGGGCGTCCGTGCCCGAAAGCTAGAGAATTATAAAAACGTTTTGAAAAGACACTTTTCCCTGGAGGCCTGGTTAATTTTATTCAATATTGCATCATGTTTGATGAGTACCTCCATGTATATCTAAAATAACCTCTGATATTTTAATTCTATTTAAAACTAAAATTAACAGATTACATAGGTACAGCCTACTCCACGCTGACGAGCGCCAACAGCGAGAACGCGTTCGTGGATGGCTTTTCTTGATTTAAAAAAAAAATGGGTTGGCCAAATATCAGGGAACAGGTTATATCAATGTTTTGTTGATTTTTGTTTCACCAGATGGCGCTCTACCTTTTGAAAGCACATGGGCTCCTGGTCAGGATATGCCTTTTTTATTTTCTAATATCAACGCTCGACCCACTTTTTTTCATATGTATTAGAGTATAATTACTTTTGTGGGGTGGGGGGGGGGGGTATTGTAATTGTTCATAATTTTATTATTCATTGTTGGAGGAGAGAATACTGTTGACAGGATTAACAGAAGTGAAGACCTCTGGATCAGATTAAACTCTTCAAGAAAATAAATCAACTATTTGTATAAGGTAATTGTTTTATTGTTATCTTATTTTTGTCGTAAATATAGAGGCTGCCTGGCCGGTATTCATAGTTCTTGAAAATAAATACACTTCGGCCAGTAAATCTTTTTATTACCTCGACGTTTCTACAAAAAAATATTTGTCCTCGTCAGGAGCAAACAAAAATTAAAACATTTAGCAAGGCGTTAAAAATCATTCTAAGGTTCCAAGGGCGTTCTCACGCGATATTTAAAATTTTTGTACAACATCTGAAGAATGAGTCAAAAATAAATATTTAACTAACAAACATTTAGATGCTTTAGATGTTGTACAAATTTTTAAATATCGCGTGAGAACACCCTTGCAGCTTTAGAATAATTTTTAACGCCTTGCTAAATGTTTTTATTTTTGTTTGCTCCTGACGAGGACAAAAGAATTTTGTTGAAACGTCGAGGTAATAAAAAGATTTACTGGCCGAAGTATATTTATTTTCGAGAAATATCTTATTTTTAATTGTACCTAATGCTGGGGAAACTGACTCGGGAAAGCTAATTAATAAGAGTGAAGAAACAAACATCTGATGAGTCAAAAAGCTTGCTACTAGCCTTGTGAAAGGCCAGCTACCTCCGCCGAATAGGACCTGCGATTGGGAGTGAATGTTCGGTGGAGGTAGCTGGCCTTTCACATGGTGGGGCGTATGTTGAGCACACCTAGCTCGTAGCACGGTTACCTACCTTTCTTTCGTTTCTTGTCCGAGATAATCGTCATCGACTCTCTCGACTTCTTATTGGTTGAGACCCTTCCAGGTGCTCTCTGATGATTCGCTATTAATTTGTCATGCTTAAAGGTGATTGGTTATTAATTTGTCATGCTTAAAGGTGATTGGCTCAGCACCTCTATTGTCGCCATGATTACAATCCTCCAGGAAGAAGAAGGCCTTTGAACTTGGCTCATCAGTGGTGAATCCTTCCAGCATTTCGTCAATTTAATCTACCAGAAGGCCTCTTCTTTTCAAATGAGAGTTTCTTCTTTTATATCCGGGATTGGGAAGGAATTCTTGGTTAAGCTATTTAACGAATCAATGGAAATATAAGTTCTTTGTGAGGACAGTAGAAATATAAATAAATAGAGCTACATCGGGCATTTCTATTCAAATTAAAGACACTTCGACCAGTAAATATTTTTTACTGAAACAATAAAAAACAGGTTTACTGGCCGAAGTATATTTAATTTGAAGAACTATGAATGCCGGCCAGGCAGCCTCTATCTTTACGATAATCAAGCATTTCTCTTCGTAAATAATTCCCAAAAGAACACTTAGGCATCATGTAAATATAAGACAATGGCACGCCACCTATGTACAAGACATGAAACCATCTTTGTTCAATCCTCCCTGGAATTAAAACTTAACGAAGAATTCCTTTCTCGTTCCTGAGAGAGTTGAGATTGAAGCTACTTTTTATTACAATGTCAATATAAGATTATATAAAGTCAAATATAAAATTGAATCTAAATATGAATAAATAATATTATATAATAATATAAATATATAAATAATATATATATAATTGAGAAATATATATATGTTATATAATCTAAAAATGCAAATATATTTTTAAACATATATTTTATTTTTATTCATTGACTGTTCTATATTTTTTATAGTTTTAGAATATAGCACTTTGAGATTGTTGTAAATAAATGCATAGTTAGCATACCTTTTTTATTTATTTATTAAAATAGGATTCATTTTATAAATTCTATATCATTCTGATAAATATTTGATGTATAATTTGCTTCAAGTAATTGAAAATAAAAACTAATTGATAAGTAAATAATTATTCTTCCTATTTTTTCACGACTGCACCTTCAATTCCTTATCATTACAGAGCAACCAAACATTATAACATTTGTATATAATAAGAGAGGGAGAGAAGTCCAATACAGTATTAGAACGGTCTGGTGTATTAAATTAGCGAAACTGTTGGAAAAACGTTCACCACAGATAAGCCCTTCCAATATTGTGGCGAAGATATAATTTATATTTTATTATTTAATTTAATTATTCAATGAAAATACTCAACAGATTACATATTACTTTATATTTATAAAAATCATCATTTAGTTGCCTAGCTTGCTTGCTCGATATTCTCTAGCTGTAGATAGTTTGGTTGGTTTGTTGATAATTATCGACTCGTCGTACTGACGCCATCAATAAATACTTTTAACATATTAAGGTATTCCAAGACTGATTTCTACGCTACAATATATATATTTGTCTAATCGCAGTAAGTAGAGAAAGTTTGTATTATATTTTATAAATACATATTTGTTCTAATTGATTATAAATATTCATAGAGGCCCATTAAAGTCCAATATTTAGCTGGAAAGTTCGTATAGCTGGGAATTAAAGAAATGTATGGCAGGAACAATCGTCTGTGACTATTTCTACCTAGTTCTTCAAATTAAAGATACTTCGGGCAGTAAATATTTTTATTGTTTCGACAAAATCGTTTGTCCTCGTCAGGACAAAAAAGGATTTACTGGCCGAAGTATCTTTAATTTGAAAAAATTTGAATTCCGGCCAGGCAGCCTCTATCTTTACGATATTTCTACCTACTTCTAGTTACGACAAACTTCTTGGGGCAAACAGGATTCTACTATATATGAAGTCTCCAGAAGAAAATGAATGAATGCTCCATCGATCTAGTACAGCAAGTTTATTTCGACGAAGACAGCATGGCCGTAGGTCCGCTCAGCTGGGGATGGATCCTCTCCAGGTACTGCTGCTGCGGTCCGATGATGGACCCGGGGCGGCAGATCCTGGTCCAGGCGATACTCTCGGCCGGAGAGAAGTTGCAGTGTTTGATGAGGTAGCAGGCAATCAGGGTCCCCGTGCGGCCCAGACCTGCCTTGCAGTGCACGGCTACGGCCCCTGGCGTGCTCTCCACGAGGGAGAGGAACTTCCGCAGGACCTCTTTGGGCGGTGGAGTCCCGTCGTCAAACGGCAGGTCGTAGTGTTTGATGCCTCTTTCGGTAAATCGGCGAGGGTCATAGGAGTTGGTGTCGTTGAGACGGATGACAGCGTTGACAGCATGGCGCTTGAAGTAGGGGACATAGAAGTCCGGGGAGCGGTAGGTGCAGCCCAGCTCAGTGTGGTCCTCGGAGTGGGGCCCTGAGAATGCCAGGAAACGTCCGGGAACGATCCATGTCATGTTGCCATTCTCCGTCTTCCTGTAAAATTCGAACGAAGAGACGTCGAAGATATTGATGTCAAAAACTCCGGAACGTTGGGCTTTGTTGATCGCACGTATGCAGTCTCCAATGAAGAGAGGATAGCTGCTAGGAGCTTGGGAGGCATCGCGGAATGGGATGAATGCCGGACCATTCGAGTTGAGAATTTCAACGACATCTCGAGGAGCCATCTTCAAGATGAGAACTGCGAATGCACCGATGAGGAAAGCAGCATTAGAGCGTTTACGGGTATCCGTAGTAGTGAAATGAACGATCTTCTTTCTGGCCAGAAGAACGGTCTTGAGCTTGCGGCGTAACTTCACGCAGTAGCGATACACCATGCCCAAGTGCAAGGGTCCGAAGTCGTCGAAGAATCCGGTGTAGTCAAAGACCTTGTCAGTGCAGAAGAAGTGCAGCCGTGGGTGCGGCTTGGGGGCCCGTGCGCGCCTGAAGGTGGCGAAGTACAGTCGGTCAGGGATGAAGGTGCACAGCTGGCAGATGCCGTCCAGGTTGGACTCCAGGGTTCCTGTGACGGCATTGCTGCTCCGCCGCATCTGCGCCATCAGCAGCGTGGCGCCGCCGTTCTCTCCTGAGGTCGTCTCGAACAATTTTGGAGACTTCACCCTCCTTCCCAATTTTGATAATTTTCTCTTTTTTCCTAAACCCTCGGACGGAGGTGGTGATTATTCCGTTGCTACGGGAATTGGGACAGCGTCTCTCGGAGCTCTGCGTGCTTCGAAATCTTTACCGGATATAACACGCTTCTTTGTTTACCTTGTTGCTGCCTTTTGATTGGACAACTACTACGCGCATCCAGGTTCAAATTTGATCGTCGATAATTTATTTTATTAATATATACATGAATAAACACCTTAATTTTTATTAACATCAAAATGAAGTACTAGAGAATGTTCTCTTAGAAACCAATGAAAATGGTGCACAACGATATTTTGGTTAAACCGACATCGATGACAAAATTCAAAAGAATGTCAGGAAAATAGGCCAAATAGCTTTCCCAAGTTTTCTGTTTGCTCTGAATGGAAAGTAGCTGAATGAAGTCTTGAGTTCGGCCAGGTTTGACAGCAGGGCATATGGAAGATGGGTGAATACATGACTCACTTATGTTCTGGAATTATATACTGAACGAAAAGGTAAAAAAATAACCAAAAGCAAAACCCTAGTAGAAGAAACACAGGACGAGCTTCTAATTGCAGAGCCAAAATGTCCTTTAGGGAGGTGTCCTCTTACTGGAGAGTTTCTATATACAGTAGAACCTCCCTGTAAAGGACACCTAGTTGCAGAGCCAAAATGTCCTTTAGGGAGAGGTGTCCTCTTACTGGAAAGTTGCTAATAGTAAAAATGTCATTTTTGGCGATGAAAACTGTCCTTTATAGAGAGATGTCCTCTAGTGTGAGTGTCCTCTCATGGAGGTTCTACTGTATTTCCGCTGGCAATGATATCTAACTACACCTAGATGACAAGTGAGGTCTTTGATCCGGCCACCAGTCGGCGCCACTAGCTCTCCTGTCGTTATTTTGACAGGGATGTTGATGTTACCACGCTGACGAGGGCCAACAGCCTGAAATACATACTTGTTGGCTTTTATTGATTTATCAAGATGTTAGGTTGACCAAATATCCTGGAACAAGTTAAATCAACGTTTAGTTGATTTTTGTTCCATTAGATGGCGCTCTTCTATCTAAATATTTATCATATAAGCGGTCAGGATATGCCTTTGTTTTTAATATTGTAAAATAGATGACAAGCTATCAGAGAGGCCAAGATTCCAGAGTAAAGTTGGGGAAATACTCCAGCTGCCATGTGTGAGGGACAGTCTGATCACATCTGCGGCGAGGGAAGAAGGCGCGGAAAGTGGTCTCCGGGGTGTGTGGATGATCCTGCAAGACGGTGCAAGGAGATCCTGACATCGGAGCGGCCTACAAGGCGGTGTAGTCCAAGTGTGGAGCGGAACGTTTCACAAGAGTGGCATTCACATCGCCAAGGATCCTTCTGACGGGGAAGTTGAAGGCAAGTCCCACTGATTGTATTCCTTCTGTTTAGTGCCACGTATAATAAAGCGATAACTTTTGCTGCATCCTTTCGAACCCGTGTTTGTATCTTTGCTCCATCCTGATTAGACAAAGAACAAAATAGCTTCTGGGTAGGACGTAACAATATAAATATATATCACAACAGTTTCAATCCAATAAGACTCTTTTTACTCACCAAGACTCTTGCTCTACTCCCGATGACGATACACCAAGTCTGTTTCGTTATTTACAATATCATGAAGTTGGCATACAAAATTGCCTCTTCAAATGATTAGAGAATCAAAGTAAACCAGCTCCATTTACTGAAAGGTAATCATATGGGTACATAGTAGCGGATCTGTGGGCGCATTCATGAACAATTCCAAACCGCAACTCGGATTCTGCACTAGAAGTCGGGGTAGACCTTATACTTCTTGTGGAAAACAGATTATAAATAAAGATGGAAAATTTACCTGGTAGATATCGATCTAGAAAAATAAAGGCCACCTCTCCCATCAAAATAAACGCTAAAATTAAGCGCTATCTATTGACCGTCTCAACAAAATAGCAATCTCGGGTTGTTAAGAAAACCACAATACCAGCTTTGGAAAATTCAGAGCGCGTACCCAAATACCATGGTTTCGGGCTAAGATCCTTCGTCAGTCCAGGTTGGACTTGATTTCATGAGATCCTCACGGGATTCCTACATCTCGAATCGAGAGCTTCCTGGAAAAAATCCCAACTCGAATATAGTATTTGTTTCAGGTGAATCAGCACTAATACAGGTGTCCCTTATTCTCCTCCAAGACGATGGATCCATAGCACTGATGATAAGATGTAACCTAAGTATAGCAGGTTCATTTTATTGGATTTTTTTAGGTAAATACACTTCCCCGTGCCCTCTTTCACCTCCATATACCTATATTTTAAGGTGAAAAAACGTATATGATTATATTCAAATGCTTATATTGAATATTGTATGGTATTTTTCATTTTAGGACAGACCCACCTTGAGGTCGAATCAATTCAGTGGAACAGGATTCGAACAGAGCTAGAAATTCCGAAGCAAAAACGTCCTATCTCTACATTCCATCAAACACAAACTGTTAAATTAATTATTAAACTTTGTGTAAAGGATTAATTCGTAGCCTTTTAACTTTGCATATTATTTATTATTGATAGCCAAATAATACCAAAAAAAATTAACTTAATATTATTTATATATGTAAAACAAGAAAAAATGATAATTATATACAAGAAATCCTTTTCAAACACGAGCTCATCTATAGCCATTGCTACTCTGTGTAATATTCCAACACAAACATGGGTCAAATCCAAGTTAGGAACAAAGTTTAGAGTTTTTCTCTAAAGGTGAAATTTTGAGTTTTAGGATTCTTCCTTCTCTCCACAGATAGAGAGTTTGGAGCTCTAAAACTCCAATTAGTAAAACGGCCCTCAATTACCGATGTGATTTATATTTGTTAATTGGTATCCTGTAATTAATGGTCGTTATTTAACAGGGCGGGGCTCCCCCGACTTAGGTTACCCAGGGTGTTCACCGCTCCGTTATCTACAAACCTACGTCAAATGTCTACATAGCAATTCTACATCTTGTTCTCGACTTAGGTTACCCAGGGAGTTCACCGCTCCGTTATCTACAAACCTACGTCAACTGTCTACATAGCAATTCTACATCTTGTTCTCGACTTAGGTTACCCAGGGTGTTCACCGCTCCGTCTTTTACAAACCTACGTCAACTGTCTACGTAACATTTTCACATCCTGCACTCGACTTAGGTTACCCAGGGTTCGTCATCTACAAACTACGTACATCGAATAGCGAAAAAGAAACTCAACCTCAAGGCGTACACGCCCTAAAATGTTCAGCTTTTCAAGGATGAGAACAAGCGCGTACGGCTGGAGAGATGTCGCCAACTCAAGCATCGTGCCACTGGTCAGCTATGGGAGCGCATCATCTTCACGGACGAGAATCTGTTCACCCTCGAGCAGGCGCACAACCACCAAAACGACAGGAGCTGGTCCGCTGAGGTTCCCGGCACGTTGGCCATCGTCGAACACCGCCAAATTCTGCAGTCGGTAATGGTATGGGCCGGGATTTGTGCCAGTGGCAAGACCCCCCTCATTTTCGTGGATCAGAAATCAACCAAGAAGTGTATCGCCGTGACATTCTCGAGACCGTCGTACTCCCGTAGGCTCAACAGCACTTCGGCGATGCGATTGGACGTTCCAGTAGGATTCCGTGCCGGGTGGCAAGGTGAAATTGACTCAGGACTGGTGCATGGCCCATTTGCCAGACCTATCGCCTCGACTGAATGGCCGCCCTACTCACCCGATCTCAACCCGATGAATTACAGCGTGTACTGCATTCTTCAGGCCTGTGCTACACGCCAGAAAAGTTTGAAGTCGCTGAAGCGATCGCTGCCCCGAGAACGGGACCGATTGTCGCTAGAGAACTTGCGGCCCATAGCCGAAAATTTCAAGTCACGTTTGGACCTGTATATCGCCGCCAAGGAAGGCCACTTTGAAACCAGCTGAAATTAATTGTTAGTTATTATCTAATTATTGTTATGCATTGTTGATTTGTTCAATTCTTTTTTGTTTAATAAAACTATGACTAAAAATATTATAACTTCGTTATTCAACACGCGATTTCGGGGTTAAGTTTTATACAAATAGACTGCCCTTATTACCCTCTGGAGTTAATATTGCTATGTATACAATATATATATAAGTAATATTAAATGTTTGTCAGACCACATCCGATCACCAGGATGTTCGAATAGGATTCAGGTAAATGAAGAGTATCAACTGAGGCGTTGTCAGATGTGCCTGCTGCCCACAGACTTCTCTATAACAGAGCGGGAGGTAGAGAGCAGCTGGATTGAAGGTGTTTTGATTACAATTTTATTTTATTTAAACGTATGCCATCTAAATATTTCCTATAGTAAGTTCTGAAGATATTTGTTGGTTGGAAGTTGATACAGAAGAAATACAGCCACATCAACCAATGATATAGTTAGCTCCCGATGTTTCCTTCTGTCACTCGGTGTCCCCAACCATTCCCCTGAGAAGAGTGACAGCAGGAAACGTCGAGAGTTAAATAAACCATTGGTTGATGTGGCTGTATTTCTTCTGAATCCTAAAGTTAGATTTCGAAAAAAAGCGTATTTAAAAAACGACTAGTTGACTAATAATGTGTCAATTGATTTAAATCTTCTGGACATTAATTAAACAATTCAAAAGGTTTCTGGAGATGAGAGGTTTCTTATAAGAAGAAACTCATCTCCGGAAACCTTTTTAATTGTTTAACTACTAGTGTGTCTTATAATGTTGCCATTTCTTAAAGCAGGACTCCAAATAATGATGGGTTGTTTATTCGTGTTGTTGTAAGGTTGAAGTCAGTAGAGATACCCGATGTCCTCACACACCAGGGCGAAGTAGAGGAGCGGGTGGAGCGCCACCTCCTCCAGCTGCCAGCACTGCAGGTCGTGGCCCTGGCCCACGATGTAGAGAGAGTTGTCGTCCTCCCTCACCTCCACTTGCTCCACGCCCGACCACTGCATCAGCAGCTCTTTGAACAGCCCTCTGTGCACCCGCGTCCACCGCTTCAAGTCCTGGTGGGAGGCCAGCGGCATTCGGATCACGTTGCTCTCTCGGATCTTCGAAGATAAAGGTCTCGATTGGACGCCCATGTCCAGTCCCAGATCTCTCAGATCCATCGTCAGCGGGATTGATGTGTATGTCTGCAGAGCAAACTTCTGAATGTGCTTAGAAAACTCGGGTCGCAAATTGGGCAATCTGGATAGAGATGTACCTGCAGCCCATCCCAGGAAATTCATTATGAGAGTCGCAGTCATTAAGTCATCTGGAAGATATCTCTGGGTTTTCAGAAACTCTTGGTACGCGTCGTCAAAATACCTAATCCAGGACCTATTAAACTCCGGTGACTTCTGGAGCCAGTGTTGCTGCAGAGTCTTCTTGGCGACTTGCACCTTGACGTCGACCTCGTTGTCGCCGTAAGTGTCCTCGACTTTGATCTGCTGCAGTTTCTCCTCGATGGTCTCAAGCAGGTGGCTGGTGACGGGCTTCGCCATGCTCTGGTTGAGCTTGCACATGGACTGCCTCACGTCGCACAGGACATGCGATATGCACCAGGGAAAGCCAAGCAGCTTCGTTTTGGCTTGTGTGGTGTAGGTGACCATGTACCAGGCAGAAGCCTTGCGATACTTCACCTCCACGAAATTTGGTTTACTGTAGTAGTCGCTGAGCGAAACGAAGAAAGTTTCCTCCATACTTTTCTGAAGGTTTCTTATGTTCCTTTCCAGCAGACTAACTAGGTGCTCTCTTTCACTCTGAGACAAAAACTTCTGGAAAGTGACGTGTCCCGAGAGGCATTCCTCCTCTGTGCTTATACCTAGGGATTGAAGAATACCTTGAATTTGTGGCTATAGACGTCTTGGTTTTCTAACGCCTCCGTTTCATATTCCTGCCAACCCGGATAGGCTAGGAGGGGGTCGTGTTTCACGACAGCTTCTTGGGACTCGGCGAGGGCTAGTGTTGAGAGAAGAATGCGTGTACTTCGGTAGAGCTGCCCGAGGACCCTCCGGGAGCGGTAGGCCGGCTTCTGGGTGCCCTTCTCCATAAAGTCGGGGTACTCCACTGGCTTAGCCAGGTCCCTGACGTCGAGATCACAGCCGGACTTGAGATAGTCCAGGACGAAGGGGTATTTTTTACTGATGGCCAAACAGGGCTCTGAGTAGATGCCGTCCTCGAGCATATCAGCTAGGGCCAGGTACGAATAGGCACATTGCCCAATCTTATTTTTCTTGATGCTATGAAGTATGTAGTTGATCATGTCCCCCACCTAGAAACACAGGCTCCATCGAAGGTATCATCTGATAAGAACTTGCACGTCCAACTCACCGACGTGTCATCGTTCTGCTGCTGTTGCTGGGACATGAGGTGGGGGTAGTCCATGGGAAGGTCGTTGTGGATGCCAATCAGATCCGGGTGCCACAGCACCACGTACTCGTCGCCGTCCAGGTCCGACCCTGGCCACCACATACCAGCTGATGCTAGCACGTCTAGTCCTAATTCAATCGCGTAAATGGTTTAGTTAATTCGGGAGGGGGGGATTTATCAAACCCACCTTTCTTGGTGCTGAACAACTAAACCTACAGAGATCAGACTGTTGAGTAATTATAGTGGAGAGAGATAATGAAGCTGCCGATGAATATTTCAAGAACAACAGTCTTCTTACTCTATATAAAACTATATCGAAGTGATTTACCATTTTTCAGATATCATTTCGCATATATTAAGAGTTATAGCTGTATAGTGTTTAAAGAAGACCCTGCGGTAACTTTTTGCATAGAGATCGGGGTTAGACCACACTCAGATGTCAATCTTGTTCTTCTCACTTAGAGTAGCGATGCCTCCAGGTCCGGGATCTCAATACTGATCTGTAATATTTAGTGTCGGTCCAGTCCTATGCTGACCTGCGATCTGGTCAGTCAGGGGCCGAGGTCCCTGGGAGGGGAACACCACACAGTCCCGGATGTGGTGGAGCTCGGGGATGTCCACTGCTCCACCAGCCTGACGTCGCCAGGGTGGAGTCCTGGGTTCTTGGTCACCACCACAGGACCTGCCGCACATCACATAGTTGTTTTTCACACCATCTTTAAATACTTATTTAAGCTATCAGGTCATCTTAAATGTGACCTTTCCTCTATTATATTCACCTCTTTTGTACATCATTATATATAAAAATATAATGTTGCTAGAGTATGGTATTCATTAACCAAGAAAGAGCATCTCTCCATTTTTTTAAATCATTGAAGCAATGCATCTTATTTTTAAACCCAGTATAAAACGTGAAGTTGGTAATAAAGAATGACGCACAACACCAGTTTGGGCAAAATTAAACAAAAGCCAATCTGAAAAACCATGATTCGGACTATAGCCCTGATCAGTACATGGGCGGCTTCGGATTTCATAACATCCGTGTAAGGAGTTATAAAATTGATCGAATTTGACCAAAAAAGTGTTTAAGGTGGTGGAAAGTGGCAGGGACCTATTTTTAAGTTAGAAGATAACTTTAAAGCTGCTGGAGGATGATATCCATGTTCCAAAAGTGACATCAGCATTGTTTTTATTCATTTTTATAGTGAGAGGTGCTTCTTTCGGTACATCACTATATATCAATATGTTGCATCCCATCTGTTATAGGAAATTTAAATTATTTTTGACGTTTATTATTCTTTCTACATATATAACAGCCCGAAATGCGTACGTGGTTGACTTATCTTGATTTATCAAGAAATTGGGTTGACCAAATATCATGGAGCAAGTTAAATAAACGTTTAGTTGATTTTGTTCCATTAGATTCGCTCTGCCATCTAGAAGTGCTCATGTTGGCTCGATCAGGATATGCCTCTTTTATTTTTGATATCAACACCTGACCTTTTTTTATTATTTTATTTTTATTATTTTACCTTATATATATATACACGTAGTACATATACACACAACATTGTATAACTTTGTAATTTTCATTAAAACTCCCTCTCTCTTTAAATTTTTAATAAAAGGACAAAATGGTACTCCTCGTGACTCCCTACTTTCCACCACACACGGCTAACCTATAATCCACCTACCTTCCAGAATCCTCAATGTCGCAGGTTCCACGACACTCTCCGAGTACTGGACGAACACCTGGTCCTCTCCCAACTTGCGGGTCTCGTCGAACACGCCCAGCATGTTGCGGCCCAAGTCGGCGGGGATGGCGATCCTGGTCTTGGTGCGGAGAAGACCTGCGTCACTTTGTTCTGTTTCTTGTTTGGTTTTGGTGATTGGAACTCTCTATAATAAATGCCCCCAAATCATCAAGACTCAGCTCATACGTGAAGAACCGTCTAAGCGAGTGCAAGATTGAACTTAGACAAACTGAAATTGAATATTTTTGTTGGATAAAAACTCGGACACAGATATATTGCCTATTCAAATATAACATATCAACACTGTTTCTTAACGCCCTTAATAAACTTCAAAGGGGGGCTCTATTGGCTGATGCACAATATTATTATCTTCATGTTTCCAAAACCAATCACGAGAAAGTGCACGGATGCACTCACAGATGAGATCGCTGTAGGTGGAGATGAGGAGGGACCTGAAGAACGGCTCCGACGTCAGAGAGAAGCCGCTATGGTAGAGTTTGACGAAGGGCAGGCTGAACTTGCACTTGGCCTCGAGCAGCTCGGCGGCCTGGCGGTCGTAGATGAGACACTCGGTCATCTCGCTGATCATATTGTCCTGGAGGCTCTGGAAGACCTCCCGCCGGATCCCCTTCTGTTCCAGGATGGTGATTAGGAACCTGTTGAGGTAGAGTTGAGCTGGGAACACACAGCCATTCTTCTGACGGCATGTCCACTCACCTCAGCCCGTCTCGTGTGAAATTCACAAGGAAGCAAGAGATCTTTACAATTTCCTGGCAGAATTGGCGTTAAAACTGGGCATTCGACCATCTCTGTAAGCCAGAAGCTCGGGTCGGCAAATATATTGTCGCTCTACCAACTTTGGAAAACTGGTAAACGCACGCGAAGACGGAGGTCTTCGAGCGAACTATGACTCTCATCAGTACAGCAAAGAGTTTTTCTGATAAAGAGGCAGGGGCACTTTTATGAAAACTGAGAAAGCTTCCGAGAGTAAGTTCATCTTATAATACAAGGGGGTGAACCAAAGGTTTTGCAATAATTTAATCATTTTATTCCATAATGCATTACTTTGTGACCAATAATACCTATGTATTCAAATTATGAACCGTCTTAAGCCATCTTTCTTATAGTTGTTCGATCCCGCGCCTATTACTTTGAAGCAAAGAACTCGTTCAGCTCAGCCTCCAATTATTACGGTCATTGAAGTACCGCCCGCGAAGGATGTGTGACATTAATCGAAACAAGTAATAACCCGACATTTCAAGGTCCGGCCTATATGCTGGGTGTGGCAGCCGTTCGAATGTTTCAAGACACTGGAGTTTTTTGCTTCGTTCGAACAGGAAGTTGTTTGATGTTATCCTGTTGTGGAATAACGCATTTTCTGTTCACCAAAGCTGGTACTTCGGCGTTAAAACTGTATACAACACGTTCGTGATTTTCAGAATACAGATTGAGGTTGATACTTCGACCGTTTGAAATGAATTCTTAGGGTATTTTATCCTTTCAAAATTCCACCAGACACATATCATCGACTTATGTTCGAAGCGCCCACGTTTGACAACAGGTTCAGGAGGTTGACCCGGGCTCCATCACTGCCTTTGGGTGTTAGTATTACGATAATAGACCAACACTTCACATCGCAAGCAATTATTTTCTTTATGAAATATACAAAAAGCGGACTAGAAAGCAATTTCTTCCAAAGTTCCATTCGGAAGTTTTCCTTAGCTGGCGCCATGAGGTACAAAGCGGCAACTGGTGTTGCCTTGCTTAGTTCGTGAAGGTAACGGATGTCCCCAGCCTGATATTTGTCGGATTTGCCTCCAGAACTTGACATAAAACGTCACTATCTATGGTAGGCGGCTTACCGGTCCTTGGGTTATCTTCAAGATTCCTGTCACTTGAGTGAACCACCTGGCTGTGCTGCTGTGGTTCCAGTACCCTTCCTCTTTCGCATTATATCTTTTTCTTGCTACTTTACCAACATTATGAACCCAAGTATAAATCATAAATTAAAGGTTCTCTAATAAGTATATTTTGATCATCTCTACCACGTTTAATTGAAGATAATAAAAGAAAACCAATGACGAAACGAGGATAAAATGTGAATGAACACTTGTGTGCTTCAGAATGAGATTATCACCTGCTAGATTATTTATCAGTTTAAATATTCAAGTAAGGGAAACTAATATTTCTACTTTGAAATATTGAAAAACCTACAGATCACTCTCAGTATATCTCAAGCCACTCTTCCCTTCAAATAGACACCAGTTCTAAGCCACCATACCTTATCTTGTAGAGTGGATAGCTTTACCGAGTCAGAACGTACTGGGCGCGCTGGTCTTGATGATCTCCCAGCTGGTTGATGAAGGTGGAGCTGAATTTCTTCATGCTCTCCCTGAAGATTATTTCCCTGCCCTTAAGTTCCGGGTTCTCCACCAACATGCCTTGAAGCCGCAGAATCTGATCTGGAAGGCGCAGGGGCGGTAGGTGGGGTCGGTGGTCTTCGTGGAGGCGATCACGTCGCAGATCTGTCGAAACACTCTGTGGATAACTAGAGCAGGTGCACGGTCTCACGCGGACGTTCAAGGGTAGTATAGCCCAGGTCCACCTATACGATACCACGTTTTATTAACCACATAAAAGAGTTTTTTTTAAGACAAAGCCCGTATACTCTCAACTCTCCACATCCTCGTCTTTTTCCACCTTGTCTAAATCGTAATAGCCTTCAAGATTGCCAGAGCATGTTTTGACATTTGATAGTAAAGTAAGGATGGCCCATAATGCTTAATTAATTCCGTTTAAAGTGTCAAATATTATAAAAATATCTTCGTATTCTTCCATGATGCAAATGTAATGTTTATTAAATTTTAATTGCATTTATTAAAACTTCCCTATTGGGTAGGGAAGACCATACGTTAGAATCACGACCCGAATTTAATTCTCCTGCCGATATATAGAGAATAGGACCAAATTTACCACCCAATGTAATTTTCTTCCTTTTTTTACCATTAGCTTTATAAAAACAAATAATCTTTTGCCGCTAGTATACCACCTCTAATTTAAATGCAATTCGAAAAAATTGGCGCTAAAAATTTAACTGTTGCAAAAGGAGGTTGAAAAAAATAAATTTTTGAATTGATGGATATGATTGATGTCTTATCCCCAAGTGACGACCGACTCACCTCATCCACGAGGGCCGAGGACACCATGCCGATGCCGTCCGTGAAGATGTACTCGACGCCGTTGTGGCCTCGGGACGTGATGTCCGGGCGGTCACGATGTCGCAGTCTTCGGGAGCGGCACCACGGCTTCCAGCGAGGAGAAACATTGGCCCATTCGGGAGAGCTTCTTGGCCGCCGTGCCCTTGATGTTGTCCAGTCGTATCCACTTTCTGATGCTAGCGGCCGAGATGGACGACGACACCTCGGCGTACATGTAGAACGCCTGCTCGCGGAGCTGGCTGTTGGAGCCCGCCAGGAACTTGTAAACCCGCTTCCCTACGCGAATGCCCTTCTCAATGTCCTTCCCGGAAGTGTGAGTTCATGAACTCGGTGAAATCTCCTCTGCGAGTGATGTTGAAGATCTTCTCCAGGTCGTTCTCTCGGATCGACACATGAGGAACAGCTCCGGGTTGAACTTCAGCAGCATCCGGTTCTGAAGCTGCTGCTGGAAAGGGCAGAAAATCTTCTTGTACGGCGTTAAGATCAGCCGGGGCAACCTGAAGATTCCCTCGGGGATCGTCTCGAATAGTGCGGAGTGATAGTTGAAGCAGCTCCGCATCATACGGAAATTTCGAAGATCTGACCGTGCTGAATGAAGTCGAAGATAGTGAAGAAAGTTTTCTGCAGCGCCATGTGGTTTCTTCTCTCGTACGCCTGGATCAGGGATAGAATGCCTTTCGAATTCTGAAGGCCGAGCTGGTCCTGGACCTGGAAGTCTGCAGTGGAGGCGCACGTCCAGGAGTAGAAGCAATCGTGGCATTGGAAGTCATTCACGACTATGGCGGGCGGGAGAGTGAGCTGACCTTTGCGGGTATGGACGAGGGCGGAATAAATGAAGTTGGCATTGTCCACAAGCATCCTTTGGAGCCGATTCAGTATACATCTACCGTTCGCAATATTGCTTATTGACAACTTAATAGTCGTGCAGTTCCCCAAAGTAGCCTTGCCGCAAAGTTTATTTTTGCAAGGAGCGCACTCGATGGCCGTCACCCAACAAAGCGCATATCTTGGTTAATCAAATCGTAGAAGTTGGCGCCCTTACCCCTGAGGACAAAGAGGAGCGGAGGGAGGTAGTAGTTGAGGTAGAGATGAAAGGCCGACTCGGTCTCGTGGACAAACACCCTGATTATGTGGTCATACCGGAGTTCCAACTTGTAGAAATAGGGCTCCTTGCGGCCGCATACGGGATGGTTGATTTTGAAAAAGAGCACAAATTCTCGCTCGTCATGGAGAAAATTAGCGTAAATGCACTTGACCTCTTTGTAGGTAAAGTGGCCAACGAAGTTGTTTGGAAGGACGAAGGTACCGAGAGTGAATTTCTTGAGTAGCACGTCGATGTGGCGAAAGTCGAGGCTGTGTTCTGGCACTCGAAAGGCACGAGCCAGTGCAAGCCGTGGTTGAGCAGGGAGGTGTTGAACCTGCAGAAGATCTTTCCACGTCGTGCACTATTTCGGCCACGTAGTCTCCCGCCACCGTGAAGATGACGTCCTCCGTCCGCTCCTCGTGCACCAGCCCATTGGTGGACCGCCGCGACACCAGCCCGCGCGGCTGCTCTATCACCTCCACCTTCACCGCGAAGCTCTCCATCAGAGCGCTGAAGAACTGCCCGCACAGGTCACGGAAGGCGTGGTGCTCCAGCGGGAACTGCTGAATCACCATCTTGAGCTCCTTCATGACGCCGCCCTAGAATATCCAATTCAAAGTTAAACCGGGCCGATGTGTTTAAAACAACTCTGAAATAATGAGAATCTATCCTGTTGAACTTAGGACTAAACACACTTACACCTGCTGCTTCTACCTTCTACGACCACAAAAGCAATAACATGGGGGTATGGAGAATACAATATTGTTGTCGGACCTTAGACATAGTTTGTATTCTTTTTCCTGGGGATATACAAAGGTGAAACGTGAGTTCGTAAAGGAATGCAGCTAAAGTTTTCCTTTATTACAGTCGTCCAAAATAGGAGTACATTATAAGGGACTTGCCTCCAACCTCCGCCGTCAGAAAAATCTTTGGCGCCGTGGATGTCACTCTTGAGAAACGTCCCGCTTCAAACAGTCCCCGTCCACCTTGGGCGACACCGACTTGTTGACTGCTCCGCTGCCGACCGACACATTTGTTGCGCTCCGTACAGTTCAGTTGTGTTGTCTTGCTCCTTATCCTCCCTGGCCAATTTCAGGGCGTCTCCGCCGTCAGGCCAACAGCTGCTATCCACTGTAATATGTCCGCTCTGTGACACACCTACCGCGCTTCCTTGAGGATTATCTGCTGACAAACTCTTGTCACCAGACTGACTCGTCCACTTGTCTTCCTCAGCTTTCTAAAAAAGTTATGTTACGTCCTAATCTGTGTCTATCGAGCCATTGAAAGATTCAACAAAAAACGATTGGCATTATCAATGACCTAGAACAGTCTGGCACGTGCAACGGAGGTCGGCAGCTATAAAAGCCGTTAGCCAGAGATTTTGTCGACATCCACACCGCAAACAAAAGCGCAATTTAGCTTAAGAACCATTTCCAGGATAATCGACGAAGATCTTGGACGGAGAACTTCCAAACGACGCACGGATCTTTGATATATAACTCCTGCTCTTAAAGAAATTAGAAGAGTTAGATAAATGGTGTCGTGGCATAACGGTCGATGATATGAGAGAATCCTCTTCACCGAAGAGAACATTTCCCCCTGTCTATTAGAAGATTGATCGTCAAAATGGCAAGACACCTATGCACTTTTTAGCTCTCTGGAACCTTCTTTTAAAGTTAAAAAGACGTGTAAAAGTCACCGTCATTGGGGTCTAGTAGGAAGTAGGTTACCAAGGTTTAACACATCCCCATTCCGGTACCAGAGGAGTAAAAGCTAGAGGTAAAACACTATCACAAAAAATATATATTTTAGAACAAATGATACAAATCTCTCTCTCTCTCTCTCTCTGAATAAAAAAAATAATTAAAAGAGAACATTAGACATTTCAACAAAATTCACCTCGGTGTTCGGCAAAACTGGGTCAATTCTGCAATAGTTGGATAGGAATGTCCCGGTGTTCATAAAGGCCACCAGTGAATGGTTCTCTAGAAGCCCTGATTTTAACTCCCTTAATAACACTTTGTGAGTGAGCATATTTAGAAGAGAAGATACTATAAACGATAACAGAATTTGTATCAATTGAAATTAGCATCGAAGTAAGGTCATTCGAATTTTACAGATTCCCAAAAAAATGAGGGCAATGAGATAAACCCTCCGTGCGTGCCGATCACTACACCGAATATTTGAGAACCTGTGTTTAAAAAAAAAGGAGGACAATTGAATGATTGTACATAGTTTAAATCCAGAGATATGTCTTATTATCTTCTAATAAAACATGAATTCTGCTGGCATTTGTTATTTATCTATAAAAATGTAACAGAATTTATGGCCTACACACGCACATGTAAATATGTTCTGGCACATCAATAGAGAATTATCTTCATGGATGTATAAGTTCCAGTTAAAAACGACACCTGTTGAAGGGCCATGGCTACAAAACTTGTCATTTTACCACATTTTTATGTATATTTTTAAATATGAAGAAAAGAAGAAACGTTGTGCGTACAAGTTGGAATATCTTGAAAGCGTACATATAGTCACAGAATAAACTGTGGCGTACTACTCGGTTAATCATCATCAATGTCATCATCGTGATGCTAAGTCATCATTTTATTTGTAAATGGTTTATCTCTCTCGTTGTAT